>JAQZBX010006458.1:36361-53232 GCA_029593785.1 Cabassous unicinctus | reverse complement strand
GCATGCCCTCACAAGGAGGCCTCGGGACGCGAACCCGGGCCCCCCATATGGTAAACGGGGGCTCTATCCACTGAGCCACACCCGCTTCCCTCTCACATGTGTTTTGGAAGTAGGGAAACTATTTCTAACCCAACATTCCTTCCCCTTTCAGTCCCCTATAGGCAAAGGACCCTAACCTTGAAGCGAATAATGAAGTGTTGCTCTAAGGAAGCTCCTGGCTCGAATGTCAGGTTGGTTTGTCCAAAACTGACTGAGACTTTCTGGATTCCAAAAGTCCCATTGGTCTCTATCTCATAGAAGACCTGAAATGCAAAAGAATCAAGAAAAAAAAAAATTTAGTGGGCCCATTGTGTTTAGGACACAAGATTTTCTGTCTTTAAGGATTTTATTATAAAGGAATGAGGGAAACTAAAAAAGTAATCTTAGAAGTGCCAGACACAAATACAATGAAAAGATAAAGATGACTTCATATAATATCTGGACTTGAAAGAAGAGATGGATTAGAGCTCTTTGAAAGGGTCAGGGAAGAGGTGAGTTTGTGGTAAAAATTAAAAGGGAAGAAAAAGAAGTTTTGATTGTGGGCAGAGAAAGGTAAGTAGAAGCAGAGGCAGAGGGGAACATGGAATTTACTTCGCTCTAACAATGTCTGACGATATCTAAAAAGAGTTAGCTGGGGATGGAAGTCGTAAGCAATTGAGGGTATCCTTAAATTTCTGAGCATTATTTAAAATGATACTTTAAGATAATTCTTCCTTTTCCAGGTTGGAAGGATCAGGAGAGAGAGAATGGGAAAACAGAAGTTTACTAGTCTTTTCAAATTTTCAGATGATACTGACTGTGTCAACAGAAGAAAGTGTGACAGCCAATAAGGCCAAGGAAAAGACTGCACATGGGCAAAGGAAGTCAGAAATAATTTGAACATCTTGGGCCTGAAATCCTGGAGGACAGTAGCAATGGAAATGATTGAAACATGGCAGGGAAGAAGCTAATAGACTAATGCTTTCCATGTTATACTTCAGGTAAATTCAGGTGGGATTGGTCTGGTACTTAATGGAAGATGGGGCACCTCTGGTAATCTTGATCAACATATATCAGTCCAGAGTCCTATTCTAAGGTCAGCATCCATACCTGGGAAACAACATTCTGACAAATGTTTCCAGACAACAGAGGTGAACCAGCCTGTGAGGTAAGTGTTACAGGCACCTGGAAATAACAAGGCAAAGATGTGAATCAACTAAAATGAAAGCAGCATTTTCTCTCCCACCTAGATGTCATGCTGAAATGAATATTTTTCCTTCTTTACCATACCTTCTCTCCTTCCACTGCGAGTGTATGACTTAAATTCAAAGGTCATTCTAGATTAGTACTTCTCAAAACATATTCTTCAGAACACTAATCCTATTAGATATAAAAGAAGGATTCTATGGTCAAATAAGTTTTTTTGAAATACTGTATTTTATCCTCCCCTCTCAGAAATTAACATGGCCTTCTAGAATATTAACAACTCCAAGAAGTCCATTCTAAATAAAGTGCTTAACTTTATTGAGTCCATTTTTTCCCAAACTTATTTGATACAGAATCCTTATTTCATATGACACTTATTAGTTGTGTAGAACACATTTGAAAACACAGTTCTAGATCTATACTTAACTGTTTGATATATCACACACATTTTCTTTCACCATTGCAATCTAGACTGAAATTGCCTCAGATGCAAAGGGAGAAAATATTCTTTCTCTTTTCTTAGTAAAAACAGCATACCTCCATATTTTGCAGATCAGTCATACCTCTTGGAACCTAAAATAAGAAAACAGCAGAGACATGAGTGTGCATATACCCCATGTAAAATCACCAGGAGCTTGTGGCTTCATATTACTACCAATAGGCTTTGGTTTTGGGTGGGTGGATGGGCAGGGGAAATCAACATATTAGGATGATTCACTTCTTCTCTTCCACCTGACCCTTCCTTCACTAAAGTACCAGGCATTGGAGCTGGAGGGAAGGCTGGATGAACTGAAATGACCACCTTCCCTGAGCAGGGCTTTATTAAACAGCAAAGGAAGACGTTTTGGTGAAATAGTGAGCTGTTTTCCCCTAACCCCCTCCAAGCCAATCCTATTAGCCAGGAGGGTAATAATTTCTTATCCAGGCTATAAATTCCTAATTCTTAAATCTTCCTTCAGATGATAGTGTTTCCAGGCTTTCTGCCTTTTAGGCAATTCTTGGGAGTACTGACTCCCAGTTCAGTGTTCTTTCAACATCCCACCAACAGTGGGAAGCATGATATTAACCTCAAATCCATAGTGGTGACCAAGTGGAGAGACAAAAGGATACCCACCTTCAAAACTGTGAAGTTAAAGTAAGAGGCAGCATCAAGGGCTGGATCTGAGGTACAGCTACTTGTCAGGTTCTTAAAGAAACGAGTGCAGGTTGTACTTTTACTCTGGAGGAAACCTTAGAACACAAAGGGAATGATAAATGAGATAACAGTACTTTAAAATTTAATAAAAGGGCTGGTGCTTCTGGCCTGTACGCACCTGCAGGGTTGCTCTCGGCACAGAGTCCCCCAGCTCCAACTCCTGCAGGCTGTCTCAGCAAGCTGATTACAGACCACTTGGAGAAGTAAGTCAGAATGGGGTCCCCAGCCTGAACAAAGAATAGGAGAAATTTATTCACAATGAGATCAGATTGAATCACAACAGAATAAAAAAAGATGAAACAAGGGTTAACTCAACAGCCCATTAATGTGGACAATACTGCCCTGTTTATCTGGCCAGTTGTCTGCTGTGAGGAATAAACCAAAACAATCCCATCCCATTCCCCAAGGCTCACCCTATAAAAAAGCGATGGCGGCTGGGTTTGGAATGTTGAAATGAATGACTCGCCTCCAAACTGTGTAGCCAGGGTCTGGAAGTTGGTTGTATTGACTTTATGGAGGTTCTGGAAATAGTTTAATTTTGCTAAAATGTTTTTAAAGAGAAAGGGGTTTAAAGAAAAGAAAAACATTTGCAAATATCTGGTATATCAAATAACTAATTTTTTAAAATGTTTTTATAGAGGCATAATATACATTCAAAAAAGTGTGTGAATGGACTAATCTTAAAGGACTTTTATAAATTTATATACTAGAATTACCACCATTCAGATCAGATTATAGAACATTTTCCTAGATGGTTCCCAATCAATATTCCATCTCCAAACGTAACCTCAATTCTGATTTCTATCACCTCCTAATTTATGTGTAATCTGTTAGTTGAATTATTGCTTTAATATTAAGATCTGAGAAAAGAATATGGTTAATGAATGCCAGTCAGTTCCAAGTCTCTGATGTCCAGGAATGTGTAATTAGCAATTTGTGATCAAAATAAAAGGCTCAATAATGCTTACATTTGCCCCATACTAGATGAGTCTCTGAAATAACAAAATAGTGCTGTTTCCTTAGGAACATGGCAAAATTGAAGACAGTATTTGGTCTGTCCTCTCCAAATCCTCCTGTTTCCTCTAAACTTCAACTGACCAGTCCTAACAATGTTTCCATCTCACAAGTATAAGGATTTGTTGTGTTTTATTTCTTATACCTTATAATTCCTATATTCAAGATTTCAGACACATAAAAGGTATTTTCTGTAACAGTTCTAAAATTTTTATTATAGCAGTGTATAAATCTGTCTAAGCTCCTGCAGCTGTCTCCTTATGGCACCTCAGAACCAGGAGTGAGAGATGTAGGAAAATGGCTCTGACACTGTCCTCTGCTCAGAGGGTGGCCAGTGATGGACAGCACTGTCCCTGCTTTACCATTCCAAGTCTTCTGCAAACGTGAAAAAGGAATATAGCAGAAACTTACCCCATACCAGATCCTTTCATTCTTCATATAAATTATGGTCATCTGGACTGAGTGAAAAAAGTATCATTGAATGCTAATGAGGATTCCACATTAAATAAACTTGACCTTTATCCTCCAAGGTCACCAAGACATTATTATTTGACTTCTCAGCTTTCTGATGGAGTATGAAATGAGCACACTCCATCAATTCTGGGCCCTTTCACTCTCTATCTACTAGATCTTGCAACTCAAAATGTGGTACACAGACTAGTAGCCCCAGCATTACCTGGAAGTCTGTCAAAAATGCAGAATCTCAGGGAACTCCCCAGACTCACTAGGTCAGAATCTGTATATTAACAATTACCTCCAGGTGATTTGCATGCATATTAGAGTTGGACAAGCATTGCTCTGGGAATAGGTGATACTAGTACTGGACCACCTCCCATCTCTGATATAAAATCTTCAAACTTTGAGGCTTCTACGAGCTGTTTAACATTTCCTTCTGAACTCATATTCTGAAAACCACATGGAAGAAATATTTACCTTATATAAAATGCAGTTGTTTCTTTCCTTGTAAATGAAAGAAACTTTGAAGCTAAGCTAAGAAAAAGATGAGCTGAAATGGCAAATATCCACTTCGCTATTTTTTTTCTCATGGCTTAAAAAAATAAGAGAAAAACAAATTAAAGTAAAAAAAAAAAAAAAAAAAAGTTAACATTTTGCCTCACACTTCAGTGAAGGGATATGGGTGGTAGTGGTGCTAATGGTTAAGCAGGGATAATGCAGAATAGGAACACAGGCTAGGGGAACAAGTAAGAGTTTTTGCTCCAAATTTTTACCATAATACAAAATATAATATACCTAAAAGAGCTCAAAGGTATTTAGACTTAGACTGATGCAATTTCAGATCTGGAAGGAAGCCTAGAGACCATCTGGCCCAATCTCATTATTTTTAGAGTAGAAAACTTGGATCCTGAGAAATGAGTTGCATGGAATGGACTCAATTATGGCTTCCCTACACATGGCTCATCTGTCTCTTCTATTTAAATCTATACTTGGTGCTGGAGTTGGTAGGTGTACATCTAAGAAACTAGAGTCTTTGGGCTGTCCACGTGCCAGCTAGGCCTGGAACCTCAGTGGAGTTGCAACACCTACTCTCCAGTTCATTGGACTCATCCAGGACAACTAACAAGGAGGTGAGGATTGACAACCACCATACTAAGGAAGCGAGAGAGCCTACAACTGCAAGCAAGGGCTGTATGGGATCAAGCCTCCTCTCAATTAGAGGTGGAGTGGACATCACCATCCCAGAATTCTCAGGATTGAGGAATGAACTATAGACTAGAGTGGACTAACTTGTATGCTACTATAAACATATTGTGATTCTAGCATTGAAAGAAATTAAAACATTGATGTGGAGGCAATGACTACTGGCACTTAGAGGGAAAAACAGTTGAAATACAGGGGCTTTTTCAGGACTTGGGAATTGTCCTGAATGACAATGCAACGACAGATATAGGCCATTTTATATCGTCACATAACACGCAGAACTGTGTGGGAGAGAGTGTGGTCTACAATGTGAACTATGGTCCATGCTCGGTGGCGAAGCCCCAGGATACATTTATCAATTGCAATGAATGTGCCACACTAATGAAGGATGTTTATGTGGGAGGGTGTGGGAGGTGTGGGGAGTGGGGCATATGGGAATCCCTATATTTTTTGTGTAACATTTATGTAATCTAAGTATCTTAAAAAAAAAAAAAATTATTTAAAAAAAAAAAAAAAGGCCATGGAGCTAGCTGGCAGAGCCAGGAGTAGATCCAAGAACTATGAGTCCTGATGTAGGGTTTTCCCCACTCCATCATGATGTACAGACTTTGTCTCAGAATATCCTTTACTGATGATTTTCATCAGCAAATATTAAAAACTGAAAGATATGGCCCATCCTTCCTAGGTGCTTACAATTTATCTGGGGAGACATGATGTTCACATAAACTGATAATACAAAGTATACTGTAAGTTCCAATCGAGAGACACCAGCAATAAATGCCTTGGAATTTCTGAGGAGGATGGGCTCATTTCCAACTGAGGTGATCAAGAGAGCTAGAGATTGTGATATGGAAAGAGAAAGAGGAATACTTAAGTGAAGGAGAAAGGCAAATGCAAACTTGGGAAACATGCAAGGCATATTTCAACAACAATGAATAGATGAGTTTGGCCAAAATAGAGGCTCAATGGAGAGAATAATGGGAGAAATGTCTACAAAAGTAAGTTGGATCACTGGCAGGCTAAAGAAGCCAGATGTTATTCTGTAGGTAGTGGGAAGTTGTTGGAAGTTTCTGAATAAGGGAACAAAGCAACACAATGTTATAAATTTGTCTAGCAAACTGATTCTCCATGGTTGCATGTGTTCTGTATGCACATGTGTGAGGCTAATAGTAGAATGAAAAGGAAGGTTTTCCCTTTTTCATACTAATATAAATCCATTCCCCAGCCTGATTCACAGACAATTCATTGAGGTAATGATCTACTATTGTTGGAAGGGCCATATTTCTCAGGTAAAAGAAAATTCAGAACCACTGATGCAGAAGCAATATATAGGACAGTATGGCAGGCAGGAGTGGAGAATAAAAGCAGGGAGCTATTCCAGTGTCCCTGAGGCATGATTATAAGGCTAGAACTAGAAGACAGTGGGAGGTTTGGAAAGGATGGGGCAACCTTATTTTAAAATGAAGCATTCACCTTGCTCCCTTTAACTTCTCACAACCTGAATGGCCAAAGGGCTCCTGCTAACTGCTTCCAAGTTCAAATTTCCCAAACCCCCAAAATGGTTGTTTTCTGAAACAAATATAGCCTTGCAATTTCTTTTTTAACAATCAGTTGAAGTCAGGGTAAGGTGACTTTCAGGGTGTAAGGCACATTTAAGTCTGTTTTGTGTGAGAACATCACTTTGCTTCTAAGATGTTAAAAAAGATATATTAGCTTCATATCTTTAGAAATGTCATAGCCTTCATGGGCAAATTTCTAAGTCCATTTTTAAAAAAATGAATAATCTTTATTATACTCTATAGTTACAGTACACTTTCACATCCAGGGCTATTAATCTTATCTCCCATTTTACAGTTGAAGAAATGAGCCTGCAAATGCTAAAAGACTTACCCAAGGCTGTGTAGCTGGTGAGTAAATGGCAGGGCTGAGATCCCAGTTTAATGCTCTACCCCTACACTGTTGCCTCGTGAAATAAAAATAAGGCTGGCATAGACTCATTTGTCAAAGATATTCATTTAAGTATTATTTGGTACATAATATGTGTCAGACACTGGAGGCTCAGTGGGGATTATATAGTCTATCTGTGATTATCTGAGCTAAGATGATTGAAAATATTGAAATTAAAGTCCTGTATGGAGTACACCAATATTCATAGCATCGGTACTCATGATAGCCAAAAGGTGGAAGCAACTCAAAAGTGCATCAACAGATGAATGGATAAACAAAATGTGGAATATACATACAATGAAATATTATTCAGCCATAAAAAGGATGAAGACATCATGTTGAGTAAAATAAGTCAGACACAAAAGGACAGATATTGTATGATTTCACTTGTATGAAAAAACTAGAATATGCAAATTCATAGATATAGAGAGTAGACTGGGGGGGGTGGAGCAGGCAGCTGGGAGGAATGGGGAGTCAATACTTAATGCATGTAGAGTTTCTGTTTGGGGTGATGGAAAAGTTTTGGTAATGGATGGTGGTAACGAGAGCACAACATTGTGAATGTAATTAATGCGAATTAATGAATTAGTGCTGAATTGTACACATGAAGATGGTTAAAATGGGAAATGTTATGTTATATATATGTTGCCACAATAATAATAGTAATAATAATAAAGTCCTGTATGGGCTTCCTGATCCACAATCAATAGGGACTAAAAAATTGCAAATGTTCACTAATAAGAGAGAAAGGTGGGGGAGCGGTATGATAGAGATTCAAAGGACAAAAAGGAGCTTTAAAAAGAAAAATCGGACCGGAGATAAAGCTGATTTTAATAAACCATAGGCTTTAAAAACAGTCAACATGTTTCTACTCACAGTTGTTCACATGGACACAAAACTGCCTAATTCCATTTGAATCCATGAAAACTCTTGAAGGAAATGGGGAATTACTCCTGAAGATGAGAGAGTTATCCACACACACCCAGCTTGAAGATCTGTGAGGGAACAAGACAATTTAGAAGCGGAGGATTAGGTTCAGAGAAGGGTGCCCTCCAGCTGTCAGCCAGATGCCAAAAAGAGGAGTCCTTGAGTAGCTATGGAACCACACGAAGGTCCCAGGAGAGGAAGAGGGATTGCAGTAGGGGGCAAGAAGGTTCTCTCTTCCTCCTTCCAAATACCACCTATCCAGGACCCCAACCGCCTTTTATGATTCAACGACCTGAGCACCGCTGCTTACCTTACACTGCCAGGGAGGCAGAAGGAGAAAACTGTCCTCGGATGGAGAAGATAGCAGTCCCTGTCGCAGCAGCAATTTATATCACAGGCACCACGAGTCAAGTCACAGACACAGATCGGTAAGACTATGAGAGTAAAATATAAAGCAGAGCGAGTGGGGTGAGGGTCCCCAAACTCTTCCAAGTGCTAATCCCCCCTCTTCCGACAGCCCCGCCCCTTTGGAAATTCAACTTTCTTCACAGAATTTCACAGATCTGCAGTATCAGTAGCTTCTACCACCGCTCCCCTTCCCCTCACCTGGGAAGAGGTCCATGGTCCTATTCCCAGTCGCCGAGGGGGTCACCACGGTAGGGCGTCCGGTGGAGATCCCAGACATAACACGGAGGGTTTCAGTCCCCTTCGAGAAGGACTGGAGGGGCCCATTCTGCGTCCCTGGCGGGGAGGCAGAGGTCTGAGGCCGGGCGCCCTCGGGAACCATCAGGAAGAACACCTGCAGTAGCATGACCCGCGGGGCGCACATGGGGCAGTGCAGAACCCGGAGGGCCCAATGTGGGTCTCGGCGGTCGTCAGACGCGTTGCTAGAGCGTGAGTGGGAGGAGTCGCATAGCGTCTGACGTCATCTCTGCTCCAGGTTCACGGCGATTGCATACGGCTCTTCAGCCAATAGAAAACGGGTTTGTTACAGCCCTTTCGGCCTCTGGTAGTCTGCGCGCTTTTCAGGCCTGGCCAGGCCCTGCCTCCGTCGGCCTGGCAACCGTCAAACTGGCCAGGGCGCCCTCTCACCTTCTCTCCGCTAGATGACGGTAAGAGTTCGGCCAATGGGCCCGGGCGCGGAGTCCAGTGCAGACTTGGTGACCCGAATATCTGTGGCCTTCCTTGATGGAGGGGAAGTTGGACCTGCGTATCTTTTATAGCCCGTATTTCAATGATGAGAAACCATTTCTATGGAAGGATAATGATACCAGGGAGGAAAATACACGGGAGGTCTCATCATATTTATAATATATTTTTGAAAGCACTTTAGAAAGAATGTTCCGCTCCTTCACTGTTAACATCGAGCAATAAAACGAACTCAGTAAATGCATCAAGTCTTTAAGTGTGGATTGCATAATTACTGCTAGAAAAGATAATGAGAGAAGGGGGATTAGAAATGAGAACATGAGGTAGGGAAAAATGTGAGGAAGACAGCAAAAGAGGGCCAAGTTTTCTAGACTGAGAAAAGATACAGAAATGAGGATAGCCAAGGGATGGGGGAAGAAACATAATTTTTGCAAATCTAGTTGCCACTATTTATAACCCTCTTTAGAAAGGTTTGACTTTTCCCAGGAGTGGCGTTCCCATTGTTATTCTCTAGAGCACGCTGCCCAGTAGAATTTACTGCAATGTTGGAAGTATTCTATATCTGCACTGTCCAATATGGTAGCCACTAGCTCTATTCAGCGATCGCACACTTAAAATGTGGCTAGTGTAACAGAGGAGGTGAATTTTTAATTAATTTTATTTAAATAGTCAAATGTTACTAATAGCTACCACGCTGGATAGTACAACTCTAGATGATCAAATTTCACTCTTCCTGGATCCGTTGTTTTCCCCAGTTTCCACAGTTCTGACATCTGGATTATCTTTCAAGTGTTTAGTGTTGGGATATAAATTAGGATCTATTAAAAGTTATCTGAGAGAAAAAAAAGAGAATTAAAGTAAAAAAAAAAAAACAAAAAAAGTTATCCAATAAATAAATTGAAAAATACACACACACACACAAAAGTTATCCAAAATCTATTAAATTTACCTGCAATGTAGTCAATACCTCCCTTTTCAAGTGAATCACTTAGACAAGTATGTTTTAGGACACCTGACATATGTCTTATGATGGAATCCCATTCATGTAATTGCATTACCTAATTTGTTGATTTTAATGACAGAGGTGGTCAACTGACACATTTATTTATTTATTTATTTTTTTAAAGATTTATTTATTTACTTGATCCATTTTAAAACCCCCCTTCCCCATTTGCTGTTTTGTGTCCATTCTCTGGGCAATTCTCTGTGTCTGTTTCATCTCTTCTCGTCCTCCTCCTCCAGTCTTCACCAGGATTCGATCCTGAAGACCTCTCATGTAGGAGAGAGATGTTCTAGCCATCTGCGCCACCTCGGCTCCTCGTTTTCAGAGCTTTTGGAGCATCTCATCTTGTCTCTCTCCTTTTACGTCATCATCTTGCTGCATGGCTCCCGGGGCCTGGCGGCTCACCGGCACACAGAGCCTGGCAGCCCATGCGCCTTCTATATATATATTTTTTTATTTTACCGGGAGGTCCCGGGGATCGAACCCAGGTCCCTCCATATGGCAGACGGACGCCCAAACATTTGAGCCACATCCGCCCCCCAACTGACACATTTAGACAACTTATCAGGGCACAAATTAAATTGAATGGAAGCCAGAGTTTCCTTTTTCCCTTTTCTCTAGACCTAATCTTGGCCTCTGTGTGGTAGCAACACATTACCACAATGATAGAGCTTTTGTTCTAAGTTTTGATTATGCTATTACTTGAAATATAGATAGCTTCTATAAAAATTATATGTAATGTGCTAAGCAAAACTAGAAAAAAAAAATCAGGAGATGCTGGATAAGCTTTTTCCTGGACATGACCTTCTTCTCTGTAATCATTTATTTTATTTAGTCTAATATTAGTCTCCTCCAAATTTCCGTACTGTGTTAGTTTCCTATTATTGCTATCACAAATTACCATAAACTTAGTCGTTTAATAAAACACAAATGTATTATTTTACAGTTTTGGATGTCAGAATCAGTTTCACTAGGCTAAAATCAAGGTATCAACAGGCTGCATTCATGTTGGAGGCTGTAGTGGAGAATTTATTTCCTTGCCTTTTTCAGCTTATAGAGACTGCCCACATTTCTTGGCTCATGGTCCCACACCATTCTAACCTCTGTTTCGATCATTACATTTCCTTGCCTGACTCTGACTCTCTTGCTTTTCTCTTTCCATTATAAAGATCCTTGTGATGACATAGGGCCCACCCAGATAATGCAGGTAAATCTCCCTATCACAAGATCCTTAACTTAATCACATCTGCAAAAACCCCTTTTGCCATGTAAGGTAACATATTCCCAGATTCTGGGGATTAGGATATGGACCTCTTTGGGGGGACCATTATTCTGCCTACCACACACCATTAAAGAAAACTCTTAGGTCACTAACATTATTACAAATGCTACATCCAAGAAGCTGACCTTAATGGAAGCCTTTAATTTATATACATGTAGTGATGCTGGATACAAAGAAAATCCATTAGAGGTAATGGAATTTGGAAACTGAACTCGTATGGAGTTTGCCAAAAAAATGTTCTTATTAACATCATATTATTTTCTATTTAACTTCAAAGAACACCACTTCATGGAAACATCTAGGATTCATACAATGAAACATGATTTAATAGACATTCTTAAACATACTTTGAGTAATTAAGTATCACAATACATCTAAGCTAATATTTCTTGATAAACTCCAAACTTTTAAAAATGATGAACCAACATATCTATGACAAAATTGTACTTAAGCCATGTAGGGTGCTTAATGAAGAACTCCTAAAGAATTCAGACAATTGCAGTACATCAATATCTCAAGATCTAGGGGCCCTGGCTATCTTGCCAAAGCCACCAGTGTGAGAAAAATTATCAGAAATGCTGTTTGTCAGATGGTCACCAATTCTGGTTTGAGTGAGGAAACACAAAGACCAAGGACTTAGTTGCTAAAATATAAAATTTATATTTCCAATACTTTGCAGCTCTAACAAAGCATGCAGACTAAGGTTCAACAGTTGTTGAGAAAGCTGAACAGTTCTAATTCCATGCAGATCATCATCAATCCACAGAAGCACATAGCACCCATACAAAGACTTAGCACACCAGACTGTGCCTGAAGAATCACAATAGGCAAATGTGTAAGAGTTGCGTGTGAGTTCTTCAGCCGCTGCCCTCTTAGATAGGTCTAGCTGCTTCTACACTTCTGGATTTATATAATATTGCACAGGACATACAGTTACCTAAATGAAAACTACAATAGTCCAAATCTGCTAATTAGAAACACATTTAAGAATACAAGAAGTCATTACAATGACAGATATAGGCCATTATATATCTTCCCATAACTTGCAGAATAGTGTGGGAGAGAGTGTAAACTACAATGTGAACTATGGTCCATGCTCAGTGGCAATGCCCCAGGATGCATTTATCAATTGCAATGAATGTGCCACACTAATGAAGGATGTTGTTTATGTGGGAGGGTGTGGGTGGTGTGGGGAGCGGGCAAATGGGAATCCCTATATTTTTTGTGTAACATTTATGTAATCTAAGTATCTTTAAAAAAATAAAAATATATATTTAAAATAAAAAAAAGAATACAAGAAGTAATGTTTCTATAGATGTATCATTTGGGATTAGGTTCAACTGTGAATGAAGAAAATCTAAAATCAGTGGCTCACAGATCAGAGAAGTTTATTTCTGTCTCTGATAAATGAATCCAGCACTAGTAGGATGGCTTCATGATCATCAGGGACTTGATTCCTTTTATCTTGTTGCCTGCATGTTCAAGTGCATGTGGTGTCCATCTCATGGTCCTGGATAGCGCTTAATCTCTATATATTATATCAACCTCCCAACTATCATGAAGGAGGAATTGATAAAGAAGGACTCCCTTGTCCCTTTAAGATGGTGTTCTTAATCATTCTTGGATTATAGACATATTTGGCACTCTGTGAATCTTTTGGGCGTCTTCTCTGAATAATGTTTTTAATGTATAAAATAAAAACATAGGATTAAGTAATATCAAGTTTATGGACTCTCTTGAGTCCATGGGAACATGGACTCACAAACTCCTTGGGGGTCTGAACGCTGCAGGTTAGGAACCCAGAAGTCACACACTACACTTCTGCTTACATTCCAATACGTCTGATCCGCATTGGAAATCGACATTTTACACAGGAACTTTGGATAATTCTAATGTACACTAAAGTTTGTACATTGTAGACTAGGGGTCAGTTATTTTATTTTTAACAGATTTATTGAGATATAATTAACATACCATAGAATCCACCCATTTAAAGTGTACAATTCCGTGGTTTTTTGTATATTCCCAGTTATGCAACTATCACCACACTAATTATAGGACATTTTCACTACCCCCAAAAGAAATACCCATTATTTCTTTTCCATACCCATTAGCAGTCACTCCCCATTCCTCCTCCTCCCAGCCCTAAGCAACCACTAATCTACTTTCTGTCTCTATGGATTTGCCTATTTTGGACATACATTTCATGTAAATGAAATCACTTGTGGTCCTTTGTGACTGACTTCTTTGTTTTAGTGTAATGTTTTCAAGATTCATCCATGTTATAGCATGTATCAGTACTTGTATTAGTCAGGGTTCTCTAGGGAAACAGAATCAACAGGATATATCTGTCAATAATATGAGATTTTTAAGAGTCTCTCACGTGACCATAGGGATGCACAAGTCCAGGTTCTGCAGGCAGGCTGCAAACCAGAGGCTCTGATGAAAGTCCAATGAAGGTCCTTGATGAGTTTCTGGGAGACGTTGGCTGTCCAAAGACGAGCTGGGAAATACTCTGAATGCTGAAATCACTTCCCCTTTTAAGGCATTCAACTGATGGGATAAAATGTCACTCACTGCTGACGGCAACCTCCCTGATTGATGTAGATATAATCAGCTATCTATGCAGTAAACTCACTGGTGACTAAAGCCCATAAATGTCCTTGTATTACAATTAGCTCAGTGCTTGCTTGACCAAACAACTGGCCGAGTTGACACATTATCCTAACCATCACAGAACTTCTTTCTTCTTACTGCTGAATAATATTCCATTGTATGGATATACAAAATTTTATTTATTCATTCATCAGTTGATTGACATTTGGGTTGTTTCTACTTATTGGCTGTTATGAATAATGCCACTATAAACATTTGTAACAAGTTTTTTTGTGAACACATGTTTTCCTTTCTCTTGAATATATACCTAAGAGTTGAAATTGTTGGGTCAATATGCTAATTTTATGTTTAACCTTCAGAGGAACTGCCAGACTGTTTTCCATAGTAACAGCACCATTTTGCATTCCCTCCAACAGTGAGTGATGGTTACAATTTCTCTACTTCCTTGCCAACTCTTGTTATTGTCTGCATTTGTATTATAACCATCCTAGTAAGTGTGAAGTAGGATCTCACTGTAGTTTTGATTTTCATTTCCCTCATGGCCAGTGAAGTTGAACTTCTATTCATGTGTTTAATGGCCATTTGTATATCTTTTTTAGAGTAATGTCTATTCAGCTCCTTTGTACATTTTTCAGTTAGATTGTTTGCCTTTTTATTATTGAGTTATGTGTTGTTTATATAGTCTAGATACAAGTTTCTTATCAGACAAATGATTTGCAAAAATCATCTCCCATTCTGTGGGTTATCTTTCACTTTCTCAGTAGTGTCCTTTGAAGCACAAAATTTTTAATTTTGATAATTTCAAATTTATATTTTCTTTGGTTATTATGTTTTGGTGTCATATCTGTAGAAGAACCAATGCCTAATTAAAGGTCATGAAGCTTTAGACCTAAGTTTTCTTCTATGAGTTTTACACTTTTAGCTCTTACACTAAGGTCTTTGATTCACTTTTAGTTAATTTTTGTATATAGTATGAGGTAAGGGTATTAGTCAGCCAAAGGGGTGCTGATGCAAAATACCAGAAATCGGTTGGCTTTTATAAAGAGTATTTATTTGGGGTAGACACTTACAGTTACCAGGCCATAAAGCATAAGTTACTTCCCTTACCAAAGTCTGTTGCCACTTGTTGGAGCAAAATGGCTGCTGACGTCTGCAAAGGTTCAGGCTTCCTGGGTTCCTCTCTTCCTGGGGCTTGTTTCTTTCTAGGCTCAGCTGCTGTGCTATCTCCACAAGGCCAGCTGTAGATTATCAGGTGAATGGCACATCTCTCTTTCCAGGGCCTCTGCCTCACAACCAAGTTCCTCTTGTTCTTCTCTTGCGTGTTTAGTTCCCAGGGTTCCAGCTCAAAAACTCCAAACTCTGTCCTCTGCCATGTCTTTTCTTTGTCAGTCCCCACCCACCTAGGAGGCAGAGATTCGGCATCCCATTGAAGTGGCCCAATGAAAGCCCTAATCACAACTCAATCAGGTAAAAGTGAAACCTCTAAATCCTATACAATCTAATATGCAAACAGGCCAGATTACAAATATAATCCAGTATCTATTTTTGGAATTCATAAATAATACCAAACTGCTACAGTAGGAGTCCAATTTCATTCTCTTATAAGTAGATATCCAGCTAGTCCAGCATCATTTGTTAAAAAAAAACTCTTCTTTCTCCCATTGAATTGTCTTGGCATCCTTGTTAAAAACCAATTGACTTTAACTGTGAGGGCTTATTTCTAGACTCTCATGTCTATTCCACTGAGCTCTATGTTTAGCCTTGTGCCAGTACCACACTGTTTTGATTATTGTACTTTTGCAATAAATTTTGAAATCGGGAAGTATGAATTATCCATCTTTTTTTTCCATTTTGGTTTGGCTATTCTGAGTCCCTTGCATTTCCATATGAATTTTAGGATCAGGCCATCAATTACTGCAAAAATGCCAGCTGAAATTTTGATAAGGATTGTGTTGGACCTGCAAATCAATTTGAGGTAGTATTGTAATCTTAACAATATGAAGTTATCCAATTTATGAACGTGAGATTTCATTTATTTATATCTTATTTCATTTCTTTCATTGATGCTCTGTAGTTTTCAGTGTACAAGTTTTGTAATTCTCTTGTTAGATTTATTCCTATGTATTTTTTTTTTTTTAGGAGGTACTGGGGATTGAACCCAGGACCTCATACATGGGAAGCTGGTGCTCAACCATGGAGCTACATCTGCTCCCCAATGAGAGTTGTTTGTTTTTTGTTTGTTTGTTTGTTTGTTTTATTTTTAAGAGGTACCGGGGATTGAACCCAGGACTTTGTACATGGGAAGCAGGCGTTCAACTACTTGAGCTATATCCACTCCCTTCTATTTTTTTTTTTTTTTTAATTGGTGCTAATTCTTCTTTAAACATTTGGTAGAGTTCACCAATTAAGCCATCTGCTCCTGGGCTTTTCTTTGTCAGAAGTTTTTTTAAATAGTTAATTCAATCTCTTTGTTATGGTTCTGTACACATTTCTATTTCTTCTTGAGTTAGTTTTGGTAGTTTGTGTCCTTTTAGAAAATTTTCCATTTCATTTGGGTTATCTAATTTATTAGCCTGCAATTCTTCATAGTATTCCCTTGTAAACCTTTTTATTTCTGTAAAGTTGGTAGTAATTCCCCTCTTTTATTCCTCATTTTATAATTTGAATCTTTTTTGTGTGGGGGAGGGTAGTCAAGTTAAATGTCAATTTGTTGATCTTTTCAAAGGACCAACTTTTGGTTTCATTTACTCTTTCTATTGCTTTTCTATTCTCTATTTAATTTATTTCACTCTCATCATTATTATATCCTTCCTTCTGCTTGCTTTGGATTTAATTCACTCTTTTTTTTTTTTTTT
>JAQZBX010006458.1:0-36261 GCA_029593785.1 Cabassous unicinctus | reverse complement strand
TTAATCTTTGCAGTTACTGCTATAAATTTTCCTTGGTGCACTAACTGAAATTTGTGCATATTAAAACCTTGCAAAACAAGGACTGCCTATATTTGAAATTTTACACAATAAATGTTGGGGAGAAAATATTTCCACTCTTTAAGCTTCCATACAATTGCTGTTCCTTTGTGGTATATTTACACTTTGTCCCCACAGTCCTTTTCCCGTAAAATTATCTTCTATTTCTCTTGTCCTCTACATTATTTTCTAAGGCTCAACTATGAGATTCTTTTTTTTTTTTGCATTGTGTGATAAAATGTCTTGGTAATTTCCCACTTTTAAAATGTTGTTTTATTGATTTTTAAAAAATTTTACTTATTTCTCCCCACCCCCTTGTTGTTTGCACTTGCTGTGTCTGTTCGTCTTCCTTGTTTCTTTAGGAGGCACCGGGAGCCGAACCTATGACTTCTGATGTGGGAGGGAGATGCCTAATTGCTTGAGCCACCTCCACTCCCTGCTTTTTTGTTGTGTCTCTCATTGTGTTTTTCCTCCCTGTGTCTCTTGTTGTGTCATCTTGTTGCGTCAGCTCGCTGTGACTGCCCGTCACATCAGCTTGCTGTCTTCTTTAGGAGGCACTGGGAACCTCTGCTCCCTGCTCTGTTGTGTCTCTCATTATGTTTTTTTTCCCTTCTTCTTCTTGTGTCTCTTGTTGTGTCACCTCACCGTGCCTGTCCATCGTGCCAGCTTGCTGTCTTCTTTAGGAGGCACTGGGATCCGAACCGTGACCTCCCATGTGGTAGGCGGGAGCCTAGTTGCTTGAGCCACATCTGCTTCCCAAAATGTTGTTTTAAATAGTTATATTCTGGTAAAAATGTAATAGTGAATAAGTTTTATCTAAAAACAGATGTATCTTGTATTGCGTGTCAGCTGTTTGGTATGGGAAATCATATCTGAGAGGCTGAGTCACTGAACATAAATACTCTAGAAATTTGAAACAGCACATATTAGTTAGAAATCTCAGTTGGGAGGGAGAGGCTTGCATGTTTTTTCTCTTTCTTTCATGTGTGTACTCATTCTCTTGCTTCCTCACTTGTGCTCATTCTCTCTCTTATACCTTCACATATGTCTCATTTTTCTCCCTGCTTCTTCACCTTCTTTTACAAGGTCTTAGTTTTCTAATGAATTGAAGTCAGTAACTAAACGTATCTCTGTGTTATAAATGTTTTCAAACATATTTTTATATATTGTGTAATGGACAGCTATGTGAGATGTACGCATTTGTGTTTGTCTTTAAAACATTATCTAGCTTATTAGTCATTTCTGTAGGACAAGGCCAAGTTTAGATTATTCAGTTATATGTAATTATTAGAATATTAGCACCACAATACAGTAAGTTTTGTTTGTTTTGTTCACTGATATAGTCCCATGCCTAGAATAGTACCTTGGATATAATAGATGTGCATTAAAATTTTTAAAAATAAATCAAAGATTGTTTTGTTGAAGTCTTTTGATAAGAATTTAGCTTTAAATTTATGAATGTTTGTAGTTCATGTTGTTTCAGAATTGCATTGTATTTCTATAAAATTTCCATTGTACGCTCATCAGAGACTATTTTATATTTTACAGTTTAGAATTGAAATTGGGACTCTCAATCAATGGTAAATCAATGTTTTTCTTGAATTTATTGGTGCTGGCAAAGGATCTGTTGATTGAAATAATTTCCTGGTTGAATGATAAGGCAAAGGATCTTTCTGAATTGCTTTTTATTAGTTTTGACTTTTAGTACTTTATAAATTATTTAGATTGAGTTTTCTTTCCTGTTATTTGTTATAGTTGAGCAAGACAGTGATTTGTATAGTTGTTTTTGTGTTTGTGAAATTCCTGTAATATGGAACCTCCAATTCTTTTGAGATCTAATATTAAAATATGAAAGATAATTTTGAGGAAGAAGGAGAATGAAATTTATTTACATATGTCATGCAGATGCCGGTTTTTAACATGGGACCAAGGCTTAAATTGTGATAGTTTTATGTGACATCACCTTAGAAGCAGAGAGTTAAGTCATATGATACCAGGGATTGAACCCCAGACCTTGGATGTGGTATGCCAGCACCCAACTACTTGAGTTACACCAGCTCCCGAAATAAGCACATTTTAAAACACGCACATATTTAAACTTTATCACTCACAAATCTATATAAAAGAATTACTAAAGGATGTATTCCATACTTTCACTTCCCTCACCACTCAAAAAATATTTCAAGAATAAAATGTGAGATAGAAGAAGTAGTGATGAGCAGAGAAAACTATAACACTTAAAGATGAGTTTAATCATGTTAAGTTTTCTTTCTTTTTTTTTTGTCTTTTTTGTCAATGGCCAGACTTTTAAAACTAGGGGAAAATTTAAATAAAGGAGGGGGGAAGGATTTGAACTCAATAAACCGATAATACTCATTCTTTTCAACACACATGAAACAGTCACAAAAAATTGATCTTATATTAGGTCACAAAAGAAATCTCATTAAGTAGCCAAAACAGAGATTACGCAGTACATTTCACTTGCAGCAATGCATTGAAATTAGAAATTAACATGAAAAGACAGCAAAATATTCTCCTGGAGATAAAAAAAAAAAAAAATCACCCACTTCAATAACTCTTGGGTTAAAATGGAAATCAAAACAAAAATTATAAGCTATTTAGAATGAAAGTCACACATAGAGCAAAAACAGTAGAACTTAGAGAAATTTTATAGCCTTGAGGACACTTATTAAAAATCAAGAAATATTGAAAATAATTGAAATATGCTTATAACTTAAGAAACAAAATGGATATAGGTTATGTTAAAGAGGTGTGTTAGTTTCCCCAGGTTGCTGTATCATATTACCACAAACCAGATGGCTTAAAACAACAGAAATTTATTCTCTCACAGTTCTAGAGTCTAGAAGTCTGAACTCAGAATGTCAGCAGGGCCATACTCCTTCTGAAGGCCCTAGAGAAAAATCCTCCTTAACTATTCTAATTTCTAGCGGTTGCTGGCGCGCAGACACATCACTCCAATTTCTATCTCTGTCATCACATGGCGTTCTCCCTGTGTAAGTCTCTGCCCAAATTTCCTCTTCCTATAAGGACACCAGTCATTGGATTGGTGCCCACCCTACTCCAGTATCACCTCATCTTAACTTGATTACACCAATGCATCCTTGCCAATACCTTGATTGTAGCTCAGTAAATCACATTTCAGAATTCTAAACTCTAGAATTATAACATAATAAATTTTTGTTGTTTTAAGCTACAAAATTTGTGGTAATTTGTTATAGTAGCAATAGGAAATTGAGTTTTTTCTATAAGTTTTATAGTTTTACATTTTACATTTAAGTCCATGTTCTACTTTTAGTTACTTTTTGTATAAGATGTATACTTTTTCTATAATGTATATAATTTTGTATATATATATATATATTTTTGCTTATCAATGCCCAATTGCTCCAGTACAATTTGTTGAAAAGTTATCTTTTTTTCCCCTGGTTATTTGATCTTGTACCTTTGTCAAAAACAGTAGGGCATATTTGTATGGGTCTTTTTCAGAGTTCTTTCTTCTGTTTCACTGATCTGTGTGTCTGTCCCGCCACTAATAATACACAGGCTTGATTATTATAGCTAGGTAAGTCTTGAAATTGGGTAGAATGATTCCTCCCACTTCGTTCTTATTTTTCAAAATTGTTTTAGCTGTTCTAGTTCTTTGCCTTTCTACATAAATTTTTGCATCAATCTTGTTTATATCTTCAAAAATCTTTTTGACATTCTGATAGGAATTATCAAATTGTATATCAACTTTGGAAGAATTGACATTTTATTATATTGAGTCTTCCAATTCATGAATACAACATATGTCCTTTTATTTAGATCTTTTCATCAGAATCTTTCCATTTTCAGCATATAACTCCTGTATGTTTTATTAGTTACACCTAAGTATTTTTTTTAGTGATTGTAAATGGTATTGAATTTTTAATTTTGGTGTCCATATGTTCATTATTAGTATTTAGAAATGCAGTTGATGACTTGATGTAGAGTGAAAATAATGACCTTCTCCCCCCTCCCCCCAAAGATGTCCAAGGAACTTTGCAGATGTGATTAAGTTAAGGACCTTGAGACTGGGAGAGTATCTTGAATTATCTGTATGGGCCCAATGTAGTTACATGAGTCCTTCACCAGAGGTGGTCAGAGGGAGATGTGACTACAGCAGGATATTCAAAGACTTGCAATATTACTGGCTTTAAAGATGGAGGAAAGAAGCTATGAACCAAGGAATGTAGGTGGCTTCTAAAAGTTTGTCAAGGTAAGGAAATGAATTCTCTCCTAGAGCCTCCACAAAGGATTTCAGCCCTGCTGACACTTGATTTTGACTCAGTGAGACCTGGGTTGGACTTCTAACCTACAGGACTGAAAGATAATAAATTTGGGTTATTTTAAACTGCTAACATTTTGGTAATTTGTTACAGCACCAATGGAAATCTAATGAAATTGTTGTTTGGAAATATATGATGAATTGACTATTAATCTTTTTTTCTTACCTAATTCCTTTTCCCATTCAAATTCTCCTTACACGCTTAAGCAATGTCCATTTCTGACATCAGCAGTGTCATAGTCCTTAAATTTTCATGGCATTCAGACACAGACACTGTTTCTTTAATGAGCACAGAGCAAGAGACGTAGAAGAGAGTTTCTCTGGGTCCTGAGCAATGGTAATCACGAAAGCAGACATGTAGGAGTATGATTGTCCCAGTGTTATTATTGAGCACTGGATCCTGAGTGACAGACGTGCCTATGTGATTTTTTACTAAACTTATCCTTTGTGTGTGATTTTATGTTTTACTACTCTAGTTATTTAATCAAGCACTAATCTAGACATTCCTGTGAAGGTAATTTTTAGATGCTGTAGAGGGATGTTGTAGAAGGTATTTTTTTTTAATTTAAATGTATTTTTTTTAATTTTTAAAAGATACTTTGGTTAGAAGGTATTTTTTTTAACATCTACTATGAGACAACTTTAAGTAAAGTAGATTACCCTCAATAATGTGGGTGGGCCTCATCCAATCAGTTGAGCAAAACTAAGGTTTTCCTAAAGAAGAAATTCTGCTTCAAGACTACAACATCAGCTCCTTCCTGAGTTTCTAGCCTGCTGACCTGCCCTACAAATATCAGACTTGCCAACCCTCAAAATCATGTGCGCCAATTCCCTAAAACAAATCTCTTTATATATATGTATATGTACATGTACATGTACACACAACTCCTGGTCCTGTGGATGTGAACCCATTTATAAGATGTTATTAGTTAAGGTGTGCCCAGACTAAATGAGGGTGGATCTTAATCCAATATGGCTGAAGTCCTTATAAACAAAGGGAATTGGGCACAGAAGAGAAGCCACAGAGAGAAGCAAGAACCTGGAAGTCAACAGAACCTAGAAGAGAAAGGAGAAGACACCACCACCAGGTGCACTGTCATGTGATGCAAAAGCCAAGGAATCCCAAAGATTGGCGGCCAGCCAGAAGAGACTGACCCTGGGAGGAAGCAAGCATTCTAGCTTCTGAAACGGTGAGCCAATGAGTTCCTGTTGTTAAGCCCAGCCATTGTATGGTATTTGTTTTAGCAGCTAGGAAATGAAAACAGATATTATAAAGAGCAATCTTTAGCAAGTTTGGGAACATAAAAAGTAATAGCTTATTAAGATTAATCTAACCACTGAACTTATTTTATCTTAATTGAATTCTCATCTCCAATATTCTCTCTCTTTCTCTATTTAAACCCATGTCAGATATTCTAGCATTTTAAATGGAGTTCCTGCAAATCATGCTAAAGGAAACACAAATATGGACAGTGAAAATTACTACATGTAAAATGGCTTATCATTTTATAGAGATTTTTTTTTTAAGTTTGCTTTTGCTTATTGGTAGGAGGGCCTATGTAAAAAATGTTCTTTCCGGGAGTAGTTTGTCCTGAGCTGCTTTATCTGTTATGCTTCTTACCAAAGCTCATGAAGTCACTATCTGTTTCCTTCAAAATGGTGTGATAATGGGGTGTTACCATGTTCCTTATGTGCAGCAAAGAGATAATAGCTAGAAAGCAAATGAAAATACAGTAGACTTGCTTTAAGGAAAGGAAAGGGCAAAGCCCTTTCCTTCCCTTAAACTTTTAAATCTGCCTCTTCCCACCCACTGCTAAAACTGAAACAATAGAATCAGCAATAAGAATGGCATCTTTGTGTGCACTCTTAGAGATTTCTTCTTTTTTTTCTTAATGACTTTAAGCTCTGTCTCCCTTGTCATGATGAGTAAGGACTGACAACTGCTTGTTTTCTTACTGGTGGTTTGTTTAAAAACAAACACTCTCCCCTTCCCCAAAGTTTCATTTTGAAAACTTTTGGCCGGCCAAATGAGTGATTTTACACTGGTTGGAATGTTAAGGCAATAAGAGTGTGATAACCCTATAGGGAAGATTGTCTTTTGTTTCATGAATTTCTCTGGGTTAAGTTAATAATATCCTGATTCCTGATTTGCAACAAGGCAGAAACTTTAAAATCTCCATTTAGGAACAGTAATTACAATTTTACTAATTCTCTGGATTTGGTGATTGTACATAGAGGATGTTCTGTGAGGTATTTCTTAATCTAATAGTGCCTCCACCATTAGACTTATATTTTACACATTAAAAAGGAAGTGAAAAGAGAAAGGGCAAAGAATAACGATCTTGGGCCTAATTACTGGATCATCAAAAAATTTGAAGCACCTAAGAAAAGAGGAAGTGACTGAAAGAGTAAAATACATTTAAAAAGTAAAGTACACTATGAAAAATAAAAGAAAATAACTAGAGAAAATGAGTGACTATTAGAAATTGATATGTAACTAAGTGAATGACATTTTTGGTGGGTGATTCAGGGTAAGAAATTAATCACAAATAAATTCATTTTATTTATGTGTACTCAGTCTCATTTTAAAAAATAGATTATGTAGTAGTAAATATTTACATAAATGTCTTCTTAACTGAAAAACTCAAACAACATAGTGACATTTTATTTCTGAATGTGTTTAAAGATTTATTTATTTCTCTCCCTGCCCCCTTCATTGTCTGCTCTCTGTGTCCATTCACTGTGTGTTCTTCTGTGTCTGCTTGTCTTCCCTTTAGGTGGCACTGGGAACCGATCCTCCGACCCCCTGGAGTGGGAGAGAGGTGCTCAATCTCCTGCGCCACCCCAGCTCCCTGCTCTGCTGTGTCTCCCATCTTCTCTCCTCCATGTCTCCTTCCGTTGCATCATCCCGCTGCACCAGCCCTCTGCCCGAGCCAGCACTCCATGCGGGCCAGCACTCCTGCGCGGGCCAGAACTCCACGTGGGCCAGCTCTCTGCTCAGGCCAGCTTGCCGCACAGGCCAGCCTGCCCTCACCAGGAGGCCCCGGGAATCGAACCCTGGGCCCCCCACATGGTAGACGGGAGCCTAGTCGCTTGAGATACATCCATTTCCCTGAATGTGTTTAAAGTGGGATTGCTTCTCATCTGTCTGGAACAATGAAGGTGTATTAACACTGCAAACCTGTATAACCTTTGTAATTACGGGGCATTTTCACATTTTTCAGATTTTCATAGTAGCTTCATTAGATAGATAGAGACTTGTTCTATTAAAAGGATGAGGAAATGGATAGAGTTGATGGTAACACATTATAGTGATTATAACTAACACTGCTGACTTATAAATGTGATTGTGGCTGAAAGGGGTAGTCTAGGATTGTCTGTGGGTAAAATACACCAAGTATTGGACTATAGATAGCAGTAATTTTATGATGATATTCTGTCATCATTTGTAACAAATGTGTCACAACAGTGTAAGGTGCTGGTGGTTGGGCAGTGAATGGGAATCCTGTATGGTATGCATGATTGTTTTGTAAACTCACACCCTCTCTAATTAAAAAAAAAACACCGTGCTAACCTGGGGATGCGGAAATACAAGGGAAGGAGAAGGAATTACAATGAAGAAAGAATAATGTTATAAGTTTCCTTTATTCTTTTGAATAAAGCTGCACAACCATGGTGCCAATTAAAAAAAAAAAGGTCGAGGAAACAGGCTGAAATGCTAAATTACACAAACTGATATCAGAACTAGAGCTCAAGTCTTCTTTCTTTCATTTAGTTAGTGCTCTTTCTTCTTCTTGAACTCTCAGATAACTCTTTTTTTTTTTTCAGCGCATCTTGTCTTGACTCTCCCTTGTGTCACTCCCCTGTTACGTCATCATCTTGCTGCGTGGCTTAGCGGAGCCTGACAGCGCACCTGCACACCTGCGCACCGTGTCTGGGGGGCTCACCCGCTCTCAGGACCTGGCGGTGCACCCATGCACGGCCCACGCGCCTTCTGTATTTTTCTTTATTTTTACCAGGAGGTCCCTGGATCGAACCCAGGTCCCTCCATATGGGAGACAGATACCCAATCATTTGAGCCACATCCGCCCCTCTCAGATAACTCTTCTGCAGTCCTTTCCAGTCACACGTTTCTTTAGTTTTAGTTAGTATATAAATGTTTCACAACATCTTTATAGTCAAACAATGCTATTCAAGATTTTAAATATAGAAATTTGGAAATAGCTGAAGGCAGTTGTGCTGGATATTCTCTATCTGCTCCAGAGATCTACTCTCCATCCTCCCACACCCTGTCTGTGTCCCAGGAGGCTGGTTGGCATGAATTGCATCAGGAAGCTTCTGGTTAGGTTTACTAGGAGATTGGAAGGTGGGAGAAGAGCAAGGTTGTATATTTATTCTTCACTTGCAATCCTGTTGGGTCACAGATTAGCAGAGACTGCACTCCTTTACTGAAGGTTTGACAGACTGTGGGTCTTCTACCCAGGTACCCTCAGCCCTCACCAATCCTTATTCATGGTGGTGGCTTCTTACTATGTAAAACTTTTTACCTGCTAAACTCTGCCTAAGGGCTTTTTCTGGTCATGGAAGGATGCCCAACCCCTGTGCAGGCAGGCCAGAAGTGCTGGACATTTGACGTGCCCAGGAAGTAGCCCTTATCCAATGATGTATGGAGACTAGTGGATAAATACCTCCACTTCCACGCTCCTAGGTTGAGACAACTCTGAGCCATGTTCTACACCATCTTGCTAAGGCCCCTATCAGGACTGAGCCACAGTTATACTCAGTGGTGACCTGCTTAAAAATGCAGATCAATCAAAGCCAATTTATTAGCTTCCTTCCCTGCCCTGTCTCTCTTCCCCACTGCCCTTCCAGTGCCTCCTGGGATCACCTCCAAAATAAACTACTTGCGCTCAAATCCCAGGCCCAGGGTCTATTTCTAGGGGAACTCAACCCAACACAGAAGCCACAAATCTTGTCAGGGAACCTTCTCCTCCTATAGACACAGCTTACTCTATGGGCTCCAATAACCTTTTTCTCTTCTCCCCTGGACCAAGGAAGTTATAGATACCCACAGTTGTTAGCCCCAGAGTAATTCACCATCCCTTGTACACACAGCCGCAAGACAGGACAGATAATGTAGTCTTTGTGCTGGGTGGCTAAACATTGGTCTATCAGTCAGTAGTCTCCAGAAGAACAGAGCCAGCAGGATAGGGGTGTGAGTGTGTGTGTGTGTGTGTGTGTGTTCGTACACATAAAATTTGTTTTAAGGGGTTGGTTCACAGGATTGTGGGGGCTGTCAAGTCTGAAATTTGTAGGGCAGGCCAGCAGGCTGGAAACTCAGAGAGGAGTTGATGCTGCAGTCATAAGGCAGAATTTAATCTTCTTTGGGAAACCTCAGTGTTTTGCTTGTAAGACCTTCAGCTGATTAGATGAGGCCACTCACATTATTGAGGGAAATCTTTACTTAAAGTTGACTGATTGTAGATATTAATCACATCTACAAATTATCTTCACAGCAACATATAGTGCAGCATTAGACCAAACAACTAGACATCATAGCCTTGTCAAGTTGACACTTAAAATTATTCATCAAAATTGGAAATTCTTTTACTTAGGGAGAAGATGAGAACAAGTAGAGTGGGCATCTACTAGTCTTTGCCACAGAGACACACTTCAAATACTAGAATTTTTTGAGACATATTGTGAGATAACTAAATGCTTGAAAGCAACACTGATCAGGCCAGTAAGGATTACAATGCAATGACCACCATAGTGTCAATAAAGTCATCTGAGTTATCTATGGGAGCTCCTCAGGACTGGTTGCTGTTTGAGAAGAGCTAATTTTGCTCTGACTGTGATCTTGGAGCAAAGTTCTTGTAGTTTCTTGGTAGCACCTATCTGATGAGATACTAACTCCTTACTTTTTTTTGTTTGTTTGTTTAAAACAACACAAATTTATTTTTCAGTTTTGTAGGTCAGAAATACAGCATGGATCTCACCAGGCTAAGTTCAAGGAGCCTGCAAAGCTACGTTCCTTTCTGAAGGCTCTAGAGGAAAATCCTTTTCCTTGCCTTTTCAATTCCTAATGCCCAACTCACATTCCTTGGCTCCTAGCTCCTTTTCTCCTTCTTTAAAGCCAGTATCTCTTTAAACTTTCTTCCAAGCTCCCTATAACTCTGACTCCTCTTCTGCCTCCCTCTTCCACTTTAAAAAAACAAAACAAATCAATTTTATTGACACATATTAATAATAATAATAATTAAATAAATAATAATAAAATAATAAACATAAAACAAACAAGAAAATTCTTCACCTATCAATCTCTTTATGTTTCCCTCACTGTACATAGCTGCTATTTCTGGCTATTCTTGAACAACTTTTTATTTATTTATTAAACATTTTTATTGAGATACATTCATATACCCTATGATCTATCTAAAATGACTAATGAGTGGCTTTTAGTATAATCACATTGTTGTGCATTAATCATCATAAAGAATTTTAGAATTATTTCTAGAAAAAACTCCACACCCTTAGCATGCCTTCCCTAGCCCTACATAACTACTAATTAAATTTCATCTTTATAAATTGATTTATATTTACATTTAATATAAATGGAATCATACAATATGCTACACAGTATACTTAGTTCATAGTAACACAATTATACAGTATTTGTCCTTTTGGGTCTGGCTTGCTTCACTCAACATAATGTCCTCCAGGTTTATCCATGTTGTCATATGCTTTACGACTTCATTTCTTCTTACCGTTGCATAATATTCCATCGTGTGAATACACCCATTTGTTTATCCATTCATTGGCTGATGGACACCTGGGTTGTTTCCAACTTTTGGCAATTGTGAATAATACCACTATGAACATAGGTGTGCAGATGTCTGTTCATGTCACTGCTCTCAGTTCTTCTGGGTATATACCCAGTAGTGATATTACAGGGTCATGTGGCAATGCTTCTTTAGGAACTGTCAAACAGTTCTCCACAGTGGCTGTACCATTCTGCATTCCCACCAACAGTGAATAAGTGTTCCTATCTCTCCACATCCTCTCCAACACTTGTAGTTCTTTCTCTTTTTAATAGTGGCCATTCTGATAGGTGTGAAATGATATCCCACTGTAGTTTTTGATTTGCATTTCCCTAATTGTAAGTGATGTTGAACATTTTTTCATGTGTTTTTTTGCCATTTGTCTTTTTTATTTGGACAAACGTCTATTCACATGTTTTGCTCATTTTTTAATTGGGTCGTTTGTCTTATTATTGTTGAGTTGTAACGTCTCTTTATATATCCTGGATATATCCTGGATATAGGACATGTGATTTCCAAATATTTTCTCCCATTGAGTTGGCTGCCTTTCCACCCTTTTGACAAAGTTATTTGAGGTGCAAAATGTTTAATTTTAAGGAGGTCCCACTTATTTATGTTTTCTTTTGTTGCACATGCTTTGGATATAAGGTCCAAGAAACTACCACATACCACAAGGTCTTTAAGATGTTTCCCCACATTTTCTTCTAGTAGTTTTATGGCCCTAGCTTTTATATTTAGGTCTTTGATCCATTTTGGGTTGATTCTTGTATACGGAGTGAGATAGGTGTCCTCTTTCATTTTTTGGTTATAGATATCCACTTCTCCCAGCACAATTTGTTGAAGAGACTGTTTTGTCCTGTTAACATGGACTTGGTAGGTTTGTCAAAAACCAGTTGACTGTACAGGTGAGTGATTATTTCTAGACTCTCAATTCTATTCCATTGATCTATTTGTCTATCCTTATGCCTTGTAATTCAAACTTTCTCAGAGACAGTTCTCTAGCTTTCTCTGGCAGCCCCCTCCGTTTTCCTGGGTAGGAAATAATTCCACTCCACTTTGAGTCCTCAACAATCAGTTGGTTAGTAGAGAAGGAGATTGGGAGTGTTAGATCTCTTTAGCCCCTTATAGGCTCCCAAGGCAAACAATGACTAGGCCCCACCCGGCCTGGAAGGGCTCATGGGACACAGCAGATCAAATTTGTGAGTCAAAAGCTGAGTCAGCCTTAGGCTGTTTCCCTCTGTCTCCCCTTTCCTGGGGAGGTGCATCCTCACCAGTCAGTCCTGGCTAGAAGAGAGGAAGATTGCCCGTGCTGTCTCCCAGGGCAAACAATGGCATGGTCCCACCTGACCTGGAAGGGCTGATGGGACACAGCAGACCAAATTTGATGGTCAGAACCTGAGTCAGCCTTAGGCTGTGTCCCTCCCTCTTTCCTTTCCTGAGTCAGTGGATCCCTGGAGCCCCCTTTGCCTATAGCCAGCTCAGAGGCTTGAGAATTCTAAAGTGTCTTTAGTGTGGGTGAGGATGCCAGCAGTAGTGGCCACTGGTTTCAACTCAGAGTTTTGCCATCGTCATGATTCCCCTCCTTTGTCCTTCTCTCTTCTGGGCAGTGTCCGACCTTCACCTGGTGTCCTAAACCCTAGAAGATATTTTTTCCAGGCCATTTCAGCCTGTTCTCTAGCTATTTTTCTGGCAGAGAAGAGAGTCCTGTGTCTTTCTAGGATGCCATCTTCCGGGAAGTCTCTAACTCCTTACTTCTTAGTTACAGCCATGCTACTACACACCCAGCTGCCTGACCTGCTTTGTTTCATGTCACAGGCATTGCTGGGACAATATTTAAACTCAGTTGTAACAAAATTAGTTTTTTATACATTGATTAAAATGTGGAGGGACGGCTTGGAGAGATTTGCTCTCTTAAACACAGTGGTTGAGAATCCCTGTGTTAGGTGCATTAGATGATGCCAAATGAGTAACAAACAGTTCCTTCCCTCCAAGAAAATCAAGTCTGGTAGTAATGGAGGGTGGGATGAGGAATGAAAGGAAATATGGGCTGGGAAGAAGTGATAACACAAGTGTACGTGGCAGTATAATTTGTTAAGATGTAATTATTATGGGTTTCCAGTTCTACCCAAGCTCAGTAGTGAGATTATACAAGGTACCCTGAAGCTATAAGGTAATAGAGAACAATAAAGGGGTACCTCTGAAGGTTAGGGAAGATTGGAAATTCTGAGTAGGGGATGGAGGGTAGTGGGGATCCTTACTTGTTCTGTGGTCATGTTGGGGTTGGTAGTATTTCAGAAACCGAGACAAATCTCCCTACCAAACTCCCACATCTCTACTTAGTATGGGAGTAAAAAGCCTGGCACATTTCAAGTTGGACAGTGAGAATATCAGAGGGTGTTAAAGTGGGTGAGAGATTAGAGGTTCTTCCCCCATTTTCTGGTACATGAAATCCTCCCAGATTCTAGTGTAAACTGGGAAGGCAAGAAGATTCCAATTATGATTGAGATTTAATTTCTTGCCATCCCAGAAAGACAGAAATTTGAACTGGATTTAAGTTGATGTAAAGAAAATAAAAATAGTAAAATTTCTTGGACACATAAATCTAGTGATTACATTTCAGCCTACTCTATGCATCAATAATTGAGACAAAAGACGGAATATGACGTGGGCTTTAAGGGAGGCTATGTAACATAGTGTATCTATAATAAATCATGACATATTATTTGCTATTTGGAAACATTGCCGTCTCTTCTCCACAAATCTTTTTCTGGCAAGGCAGAGGAAGGAACTGGAGGACAGTTAAATATAGAATGGGGAAAGAATTATTTCCTTAGTGATTTCCTTCTAACTTGCCCTCATTTTGTAACAGAAAGCACAGTAACAAATAATTGTATATGTGATAGATATTTATGTATTAGTCAAGTAATAATGACATTTTTTCTGTTAATCCCTTCTACCTTCCCCTAGTAATAATACTTGTGCATATTCTATAAAATCCACATTGTCCATTCTCTGGGCTGTGGAAACAGAAAAACATTGTCTGGTCTATAAGACATCAAGGCACACAGGGTGTGAATCCGTCTACTCCTTCATCTCTACCCCAGCAGATACCATTGTTGACTGGCATCTTTCTCTTTGTCGTTCCAGAGGCTTCAGAGCACAAACCTCTATGCAGTTTGTATTTTTCCTTGAAGAAATTATTGTGAACAGTTGAGTGGGTGGGCTTAGAGACATTTTCTATACATAACCTGTATTTCCTTGATTCTAAGACACTTGATAAAAACAGGTTTTAATGTTTTGAAACTCAGATTGTGACTTTTAACCAATATCCAAAGAAATCTGTCCATTTCTAGGTAGAAAAGTAAATTATGCTGTGTCTATCATTGTGCACAAGCTGACTTAGTGTTCATGGAAGATGTCTTTTCATCTAATGGCCAACACAGATGAGTTATTTGTAATTCAACACTTGATACTTTTGAATTTTAATTTAATTCAGTTCTAGATCCCCAATTGGCCTTTAAAATCTTTTAAAGATTATAAAATAATTCAGCATTGAAACTAAACTTTTTTTTTTGAATGTGGAAGATTGCCCATTATATACAGAACAATGAATTTAAAAAGATCAGACTTTGGACCATACTTTGGATGAGATGAGAGAATTTTCAGTTAGGAGAGATTTGTGTGACCAAGCCATGGGCTGAGAAGGAGTTTTACTTGGAAACGGTACATTTATTGAAAGGTTCTACAGCTAAATTTTTCCCTATTTTTTAAAACTAAAATGTTTAATATTTGGTAGAAACAATATAAACATTTCTAAAGTAAAAGATAGTAATCTTTCCTTTCCCACCCCTCCATCCATTTCCACCCTCTTTATGTGCATAAATAGATTTTTTTTTTTTTTTTAAAGATTTATTTTATTTTATTTATCCCCCCCTTGCTGCTTGTGCTGCTGTGTCCATTCACTGGGAGTCTTCTCTGTGTCTGCTTATCTCCCCCTTGCTGTGAGGTCTTGCTGCATCAGCCCACGGCGCCGCGCGAGCCGGCCTTCCTCACAAGGAGGCTCCCGGAAGCAAACCCGGGGCCTCTCATATGGTAAACGGGTGCTCTATCCATCACCGCACCGCTCAGGCCGGCGTGCCCTCACAAGGAGGCCTTGGGACGCGAACCCGGGCCTCCCGTATGGTAAACCGGGCCTCTATCCACTGAGCCACACCCGCTTCCCCATAAATAGATTTTTGTTAAAAAAAAATAGCAGTGATATATAAACATAAGACCACCAATAACAGATTTGTCATTGCTGTCCCCATACTCCCTCAGATCTCTTTACTATCTTTATGCACATGGGCTCCTGATGTACTTGCCTTCCCAACAGGCTAGCCTGCCCCTGTGTCTTTTTTACAAGCAAATTGCCCTCAGATTGTAGGAACATGTTTTGCCTGTGCACACAGAGAGTCAGAAGTGACTAGGAATTTTATGACACCCCTACCCCAACCCTTTGCCAGGGACTGATAGGTGCAAAAGTATAAACTCCAGCTCCCTTACCCCCCTCATTAGTATAATTTAATCAACCATTCCAGATAATTCCCTGGCTTTGTTTTGTTTTGACACTAAACACAATGTTACAATATACATCTATGTACATATATCTTTATATTTTTACCAAAAGTGGGATTGCTGGATAAAAGACATACCCCATTTGAGTCTAGTGAGTTTGAACTAAGCCACTGTGCACAAAACTGAGATAAAGTGGTGGACTTACAAGTATCGGGAGGGATTTAAGGGAGGGAACTAGGCAAAAGAATCTTGGTTCTTTCTTTCATCAAATATATGCTGATCTCCTCTTATGTGCAGGTTCTGGGCTGGGGTCTAGCTATTCAGTGGAGAACAAAACAGAGAAGGTCCCTGTCCTCATGAACTTGTCTAGAGGGGGAGAAGGACATTTGACAAGTGATCTTATAGGTCAATCTTTGCAAATTGCATAAGTGCTGTAAAGTACAAACAGATGGTGCTCTGAGAAAGTATAACTGGGAAGGGGCCTCATTTAGAATGGATAATCAGGAACAACGTCTTGGGGGGAAATGTTAGTTATTAGAAAATAAAACTTAAAACTTGATTCTGATGTTTAAATTATTACATAACCTAAAATTCATTCTAAGGAATTTTATTTTATGTATTTTTTAATTGAATAGAATTGAATTTGAGTTTTGCTCCAACTAGCAATGACTGTGGAGCAGTCATCTTTTTGCTGAATTCCTCTTAACTCCCTTCTTTATCTTGTCCTTGTTTTTCTCTTTCTCATCCTTATATATTAATCTAATTTTAAAAACTGTGAAAATATTGGTAGGTGGCATCTTCTGATTCCCATCCCCACCTCTTTCTTGGTCCATGTCAGGCTAAGGTGCTAAAAGAGGGTCTTTGGTGAAATGATGAAAGTGATAAAGACACTGTGATAGAGCAACAGGAGGTAAGTATGAGAGATGGTCAGTATTAGCTGGAGAAATGTTTGACTTGTAAATGTTTCATTCTGTGTATCTGGAGGGTCCGAATCCCACCACTACCACCACCACCACTCTGTAAGAACCTAATGTACCTGATTAACTGAGTGCTGGGACCTCCAATGTTGTGCAAAAGAGACAGGAGTGAAAATGAAGAGGATCCCGATGCTTAGAACAGTCTCTGGCACATGAGAGATGTTGAATAAATATTTGTTGAATAAATTAATATATGAATGATGCTTATCAGGAGTTGACTGCACATAGACTGATCAGCATATCACAGGAAAAGCAGGACACTGTTTGGGATCAAACCCTGGACTCTATGTGAGCATAAGTCTAACAATTAGAATTTTTTTTTCTAGCAATGTGTCCTGTGCCTGCCTGGCTTTCCAGATGCTGTGGGCTTAGCTAAGAATGTATATACCATGCTTTCCCAGGATGGTAAAGGGTCAGGTATGAAGGAGGTATGAGAGCAGGAGACCCAGGACCAGGGCTGAGGGGAGCCAGCGATGGGGCTGAGCATCCAGGGCTGGGCTCCTTTTGCTTGATCAGACCAGGAGTTACTGTCAAGAGGCTTCCAGCACCAAAACTGGAAGCCAGAGTCAGTCAAGTGGGAGGCAAGGAGCTGTGTGTAGCAAATTTGGTAAAGGAAACTCATTACTGTTGGTGAGAGGAAGGCCAATTTCATACTTTAGATCAAGTCTCACCATAAGTAGGATGGACATAATTGAGACAACCTTCTGGCTACTTTGAGTGCCTAGCCAGAGGCTGAGATGAGAAGACCTATTTTAGATTTAATTTTTTCTTATGGTCACTTGAGGGAGATCAGAATAGCCAACCAAGATGAGCTATTTATTAAACATGTATGCAAAACACTGGACTAGGTGCTGTGGGATATAGGAGGAAGTGGATGGGGAGGAGAGAAAAATAATTTGAAGACTCAGGTTTCCATATGTGAGACATATAACTTCAAGTGAAAAGAAGCGAGAAATGCAAGGCATTACTTGAATGTCAAATTACTTGTCACTTGTAAGAAGAGAATTATCCTCTTAGAATTTGGTAGAGGGAAGGATAGCTGGGGAGCTCAAGGAAGGCTTTAAAGATTTAAGGTTTGATGCGAATATTCTCACTGTCCTGATTTTGTGATAATCAGGGTAGGCTAAATATTTGCTATATTAGAAACCGTGCATGTGTTCCCAGACCTAGTTTTTCTCCCTTAGGTCTGGTTTTTAAAATGCTGGTGATAAACTAAGCCTGATTTATTATATGACCATCCTGTATGGGAAAAGACTGTAACTTTGGGTATCTTTGGTTAACCTTAAGAGATATAGCAGGGGGACAGATGTGGCTTGGGTGGTTGGGCATCCGTCTCCCATATGGAGGGACCTGGGTTCGATCCCCGGGATCTCCTGGTAAAAACTAAAAAAAGAAAAATATAGAAGGCGCGTGGCCACCAGGCCCTGTGCGCAGTGCACCGCCATGCCCTGCATGCGGGTGCGCCGTCAGACCTCACGAGCCATGCAGCAAGATGATGATGTACCAGGAGAGTGACACAAGGGAGAACCAAGAGGAGACTCACCGAAAAACCAGGAACTAAGGTGGCACAGGCGGTAGGACACCTCTCTCCCACGTCAAAGATTCTGAGGATCGAATCCTGGTGAAGACAGGAAAAGGATGAGAAAAGAGGGCAGGAAACGGACACTGAGAGTTACCCAGCGAATGGACACAGAAACAGCAAAAACGGGGGGTGGTGGTGATAAAAATGGATAAAAGTAAATAAGTAAATAAATAAATCCTTAAAAAAGTGTATAGGGGAGGAAGATATGGACTATAGTTAGTGGTAATACTTCCCTTATTTCTTCAGGCTCTGCTGGTCCCTAGTCGATGAAGGACTATGTAAAGGAGAGGAAGGGGCTTGACTTTGGCGTGGCTTCAAGGGTTTGTCACCCCTGGCTGATCTCTACAGAGGCGGTGGCATTAACAGCAGCATAGGAGCTTCCTGCTGTGACTGGCCTGGTATTGTGGGCTATTATTGTCTTCTAAAGCTGGGAGGGTGAGCCGTGCTCTTAAGGTCGTAAGCATAAAATGCTAGGGGCTGTGTATTCTTCAAAAACTTTCTGCTGCCTTCTGGTACCAGCAATATCTGGGAGTAGAAGACAGAGATGTATGCCCTTTGGAATCTGATTGCTTAGCAAGTGCAGTCCGGAGGCACTTGTTAAGTGTGGTAAATTTTATTTAACACCAGAGTGTTTCCCTCTCAGAGCTTAAGTTCTCTGGCAATGTTCCCATATAAGGGTGGCCCTGTCTGGAGAAGTGTAAGCCTTTTCCTTCCTTTTATTATTATTTTTTCACGTTCTGGAACCAGCAGTCGCTACTCCTTCCTGCCCTCCCCTGACCCCAAAGTTTCTGCCTTCTCCCCAGTAGCCCGTACTTGGAAACTTTGATCCAGTGGAGAATCAATTTAGAGACTTAAAAAAACAAAACAAAACAAAAAAAACCAATGGGAACATGGTGTGTCAGGGATGGAAAGATTTGAATACTACAATGATCACATTGAGTTCTATGTAACAAGGCTGTTTCCATGTCTTGGCACATAGCCCGAGTTAACTTTGCTTTGCTAATGTGGATACAATGAATTCTATTTGAGCAAGAAATTATGTGTAACAAATGCTTTTGCAAAACCATGTCCATGTAGCATTCACTTTAATAAAGGTTGCTTTAGCAGGTTTCTGTACAGCAGCCACATTTAAACACATATACATGTTAAACTTGACATATATTTAAAATAAACTTTTAATTTTAGAAGAGTTTCAGCTTTTACAGAAAAATTCTGAAGATAGTGCAGAGGGTTTCCACATACTTTACACCCAATTGCCCGTTATTTTTTTTTTTTTTTAAAGATTTTATTTATTTTATTTATTTATCCCCCCTTGCTGCTTGTGCTGCTGTGTCCATTCGCTGCGTGTCTTCTCTGTGTCTGCTTATCTCCCCCTTGCTGTGAGGTCTTGCCGCATCAGCCCACGGCGCTGCGCAAGCCGGCCTGCCCTCACAAGGAGGCCTCGGGACGCAAACCTGGGCCTCCCATATGGTAAACGGGGGCTCTATCCACTGAGCCACACCCGCTTCCCCAGTTGCCCATTATTAATGTGATACATTACATTTTTATTAGCTAAAGTCCATGCTTTATTCAGATTTCCTTAGGGTTTTTTTTAAAGATTTATTTTATTATTTATTTATTTATTTATCCCCCCACCCCTTGCTGCTTGTGCTCGCTGTGTTCATTTGTTGTGCGTTTTTCTGTGTCTGCTTGTCTCCCTTTGTTGTGTCACCTTGCTGCACTAGCTCACCACGCTGCGCGGGCCGTCAGCTCACTGCGTGGGCCGGCTTGCCTTCACCAGGAGGCCCCAGGTTCGATTCCTGGGGCCTCCCATATGGTAAACGGGAGCTCAACCACTTGAGCCACAGCCGCTTCCCAGATTTCCTTAGTTTTTAACCAGTGTCCTTTTTCCATCACAGGATCTCATCACATTATATTTAGGCATCATGTTTCCTTAGGCTCCTTTTGGCTGTGACAGTTTCTCAGATTTCCTTTGTTTTTGACAACCTTGACAGTTTTAAGAGACACTGGTGAGACATTTTGTAGAATGTCCCTTGGTTAGGATTTCTCTGATGTTTTTCTCATGATTAGACTGGGTTATATATTTTTTTGGAAAAAGGCCACAGAGGTAAAGTGCCTTCACATCATATGAAGGGTATATACTATCAACATGCCTTTTCACTGTTGATGTTGACTTTGATCACCTGACAAAGGCTGTGTTTTCAGCTTTCTCCACTGTAAAGTTACTCTTTCCCCCTTTCCATACTGCACTGTGTGCAGCCCACACTTAGGGAGTGGAGAGCTCTGCTGCACCTCCTCCAGAGCAGAGTATCTATATAAAATATTTGGAATTCTTCTGTATGGTCGATTTGTCTAGTCACTCTTATTTATTTATTTATATCAATATATGCTCATGGATCTTTATTTTGTACTTTGGGTGATAACTGAATACTATTTTATTTTGTTACTTTATTTTGTTCCAGCTTTGGCTATTAGGAGCTCTTACAGTTGGCTTCTGTTTCCCTTTGACATATCCTATTGTTGTGTTTTTGTTTTTTTTTAATCACTTTTTGGCATTACAAGATGCCCCAGGCTCATCTTATATATTTCCTCCCCAGTCCCAGAATCAGCCATTTCTCCAAGGAGCTCTGGTTCCTTTTATTAGAGAATCGTTTTAAAAACCAAGAACTAAAATCTGGAGGCTGAGTTATGCTTGTTGCTAGTAGTATATCATTTCCTCTCAGCTGAAGGAGGAAAGAAATATACGTATGTATACTAACCTGTGTATATGCACACACTTTACTTTTGTATTTCTTCATCTATCTATGTTAAACTAAACAAGAGTTCATACTGATGTCCCCAACACTAATCTATTAACACATGTATCATTCGAGCCTCTTCCCATTGCTTGTCTGTAACCTCCCACTCCAACAGTGATGAACCTGGCTCCTACCATCAGTCATCCATTTATTTAATTGTTCAGTTCCCATATACATGTACAGTGGTTTCAGAATTAACCTGTAGCCCATGGGAAACAACTTTATCAAGTAATGTGCTTATGTACAGTTCCTTTTACATTTAATCTTAGAGACTACTCATTTCCAAAGTTACTTAGGTCAGCACTTTCCCCCACTACTCTCTTCAGTGAGGTTGTTTCATACATTTGTAATATAGTTAGATTTTTTTGGTCACAGTCTACATTCCATTCTGGAATCCCTTGACTTCCTAAATGAATTTTCAAAAATTTATCAACGTTGAAGTTCACTCTTTGTGCTTTAAAGTTTTATAGGTTTTGACAAATGCATACTGTCGTGTATCTACCAGTACAGTATCGTACCGAGTAGTTTCACCACCCTACAAAAATCCTTTGTGTTTCACCTACTCAGTGCTCCCTCTCCACCCCCCACAAATCTCTGGCAATCACTGATAAGTTTACCATCTCTATTTAAATGTAACATCTTTAAATATGTTATATAATAATATAAATATTGCATATATTTAAATATTCAAAAGTTTAAAAACGTTTTGGAGGTTTTATAAATTGACTGGACTTTTATAGATACTGAGTACTTTCTTTGGAAATGAGTGTCTTTGACCGTAAAGAAGTTACAGCTGTTATCATACCTGCTTCTCATAGATTTGGGGTATGCCTCTTGAGGTAGCAATACAATCTTATCAATTTTAGTGAAGTCACATATCACTCATTATCTCTGCAGGCTCTGAGACAACTGGAGGTATGGGGCACTTGGGATGGGGGTAGTAGGGTGAAGGAGGTGAAGAGGATATTTCAACAGAAAATGTAAGAGGTTTCAGCTCATGTAGGGGAGGAGAGGGGTGATAGTTATAGCTCAGAGAAGAGGAGTTATGACTCACTTGAAATACTTGATGTAAACACTACACAACATAGACTTCACCAAGTCATGGGGTCTGGTTAGAAGTTCACCTGTAGCTTAGAACCTTCACTTCAATTCTGCAAACTCATCAGAGTGCCTGCTCAGTTTGATACCGCTGTACTTTAAATTTGGAGAAGGGAGGTGGAAATGCCCTCTGTAAGGTGGCAGAAGGGGAGGGACTAGGGTGCCCTAAGGTTGCCTCTGAAACATAAATGAAAGATATTGGTGGGTGAGGGAAGCAAGAAACACAAAAAGAAAAGATAATGTTTTGTTCAATCTGAACATAGATATAGCACATAGGTGAAGATGAAGGGCACCCCCACTTGTCGAGTACCTGCTAAGTGCCAGGGTCTCTGCTGGGAGTGGACATGTTTATTCTCCTTTTCCCTCCATAATAGGGCAGTGAAGATAGTTTTTAAAATCTTTACTTTATGGATAAAGAAATTGAGGTTCTGAGAGGTTCACTATCTTGTCCTAAGATCACTCAATAAGGATTTGAACTCAGGCCTCCTTAATGCTAAAGCCCTGGCAGCACATTAAAATGACCTGGGGCCTTAAAAACAAACAAAAAACAAATGAACAAAAATTACTCTTGTCTGAGCCCCACTTGTCTGTGCCTAAAAGAAGGCACAGGGCATTTTCTGAATCAGTGTGCACTGTAAATACTCCCAGTGCACTTTTAGATTCACCCTCACCCCCATTTTCCCTCCCCATGCCCAGGCGTTCTTATCAACTCTGGGCACCTGTCATCAGGCAGATGGAATTGGGGGAGAGGTTTTCGTTGATGGCAATTTAATCACTTTTTCCCTTTTAATAAGACACATGTATGAGTGCTGATAGACTCTCGAAGTACAATTTCAAATAGAGAAGAACAAAAATTTGATATGATATTCAAAATATGTTAGCAAATTTGGTTCATTGAGTATTCACTTGCCAACACCAAATGGTACTGACTTATTTGGTTTACAGGGGGGTATAAGAAGATGGGGCTTGGGTCTATTGCTGGTGGGGTAAAACTATGAATTCCTGAGATTTGATTGGTTAATTGCCATATTTCCAATAAATGGTCATCACATTTTACCTCAACATTCTTGAAGTACTATGATTTACCATGTCTTTGGCATCCCTGTCAATTATGAAAACCCATTCTTTAAAAAAAATTTTTTAAATTTTTATATCATTGTTACAAGTTATTCCATTAACACAAGATAATAACTCCAATAACAATAAATCTCCTTTGGTCCTTGTTTACACACACACACACACACACACACCCTTATTTTTGTTCATTCCCCAATCTTGAGGGATTTGGGGTGATGTCTGCTCTGACTGCTTCAGGCTGAGAAGAGACTTAGATATTATGGGGCAGAGGAAAATAATTGTTTTGCTTGCAGTTGAAGATACTCAGTGTTTTCAGAATGGGACATGTCCAATATCATCATTTTGTAAATTGTCCAGGGCAAGCCTGAAGAACTGGAGAGTAGGAGTTGGCCGCAATACTGGGAAAATCCATTCTTTTATGGTCTCCTTTTAGCTTTGAAACCAGCAATGAGCAAAGACTGTTTAAAAAATGTCAGGGAAGTGGATGTGGCTCAGGCAGTTGGGACCCAGCCTCCCACACGGGAGGTCCCAGGTTTGGTTCCTGGTGCCTCCTAAAGAAAGCAAACAACAAGCAGACCACAGGCAGACATCGAGCAAAAACAACAAGCAGACGAGCAAAAACAACCAGCAGACAACGAGCAAGACAATGAACAAAAACAACCAGCAGACAGCGAGCAAAAACAAAAAATGAGCAGGGAGCAGATGTGGCTCAAGCAGTTGGGTGCCTGCCTCCCATATGGGAGGTCCTGGGTCCGGTTCCTGGTGTCTCCTAAAGAAGAAACGAACAGACAACTAGCAGACAATGAGCAAAAAACAATGAGCAAAAACAATGAGCAGACAACGAGCAAAACCAACTAGCAAACAGACAAGGGAACCATCTCAGGGGAGGGAAAAAAAAAACAAATTAAAAAAAAATGCTGGAAGGATTAGAAATAGAAAGTAGATTGTAGATTACCAGGTACTAGGAGAATGGAGGATGGGGAGTTATTGCTTAATGGGTGCAGAGTTTCTATTTTGGTGATGAAAAAGTTTTGGCAGCACAGCATTATAAATGTAATTAATGCCACTGAATTATACACTTAAAATGGTTAAAAATGGCAAAATTTATGTTATATATATTACCATAATAAAAAAATATCAAAAAGACATAACATTTTGAACACTGTGTCAAAGTTATGAAGAATATTTTAGTATATTCAAATGTAATAAAAGCCAAATGGATAAATAGAGGCATTCTTGGAATTGGCAAAGCATGCAGTTTTGTACAATAGTTACCTTGGGCATTTATTTTAAGACACATAAAACCAGAGTACCTCCTTTCATGTGTTTTATCAATCAACTTCTGTTTTAATAGAGAATTTGAAACAATGTCGAGACTAGAATGTCCATCCTCCATCCTATCCACCAGCTGCCTCCAATTATACAGAAACTGCCATCACTGCTCAGACCTGTTTTTGTGAGTCTTGCTTGGTCACTGTTGGTGCATAGAGAATGCCTCAAACTGTCAAACCACACTGTGGTATGCTGCATGTTGGACACAGCATGTGGTCCTTCCTGACTTCTACACCTAATATTAGTTTCTACAAGGAAATCTTGATGTTGCTTCTTGACTATTGCACTAGAGACAAACTGCACAGTGAATATACTTTTCTGGCTTATACTTGTGTAACTGGTTTTTAGCTTTGATCAGTTTGTTCACTTATTTTAATTTCTCTTCCACTTATCTCTATAATCTGACTAGTCATCCCTAAAATGAAAAGCTCGGGCTGTCTTGTGATGATCATCTTGCCAGATAATTGCAATTTTTTTACTGAACCATAAAAAAATCAGTTTTGCACACTTCTGCTGATTCAGCAATTCTTCTATGATAATCCTTAAAACCCTATAACAATTCCCCATATAACTAATGCATATCATCAGATAACCTCCTACTTTTTACCTAAGATTCATTTTCACCTTCTATTGCAGAAAATCTCAAACATGAAAAGTAGAGAGAATAATAAAACAAATCCCCATGTATCCATCATCTAACTTCAACAATTATCAACTCATGCCTAATCTTGTTTCATCTATGTCCATCTCACCCACTTCTTGTTTTTTGAAGATGATCTCAGATTTCATCTGTAAATATTTCAATATTTAAAAGATAAGAACTTTTGAAAAAATATTACCACAATCTATTGTCACATCTTAAAAAATTAAGTTCTTTAATATTAACATATTTAGTCCATGTTCAAATTTCTTCTATTGTCTTAGAGTTTCTTTTAAATTGTTTGCTTGAATCAGAATCCACAAAAGGTCCACATATTGAATTTGGTTGATATATCTTTTAAATCTCTTTTAATCTATAGGTACTTCATCTTCTTTTCTCTCCCCTGCAATTCATTTGTTAAAAAATTGAGTTGTTTGTCTTATAGTTTCCCCCACAGACTGGATTTTGCTGACTGCATTCCTGTGGTGTCTTTTAACATGGTCTTTGTGAACTGTATTTCCTGTAAACTGGTAGTTCATTCTAGAGGTTTCAATTTTTTGACAAGAGCTATTTCAGAGTGGTGTGCATGTCCATCAGAAGGCACATAATAAATGGTTGTCCCTCCTTTTGTGATGTGAATAGCTTATGATTGCTGCTTAGATTCATTATGTTATTAGGTGATTACAAAATGGTGGTTCTCTATATGTTATCAATTTTACTCTTTTTATTACTAGAATACTTTACAGAGAAGCTTTCCCTTTAGATAATCAACTATTTGGTTATCCTGTGGCACAGTTTGTACAGCAAAGGCAAGTTGAGTGCTGATATTTTATTTTCTTGTTTTTGGAATAAATAATTAGTTCCAAAGGTGAACAATTGTTTCTTTTTAGTATGATTATGAACATATGTATTTCAGCATAGCTGATGTGTTTCTGTCCAGTGCAGTTATTATTTTTATTGCTGCTCAAATTTTTACTGCTTTGGCTAGTGGAAACCACTTGAAATTGGTTCTTGAGTCCTTTTGACATGATCCTAGTAGTTATTGACAGCTTCCTTATTTTCTGATATCACAAGGTGGTTCAGGCTCATCTTGTACATTTCTTGCCCCAGACCTGGAATCTGCTGTTTTTCCAAAGATTTCTGGTTCCTTTTAGTGGAAAAGAGAATTTAGAGATCACAGTCTTGGTGCTGAAGTAGAAGGTAATATTTGAGTAAAGACCTAAAGGGAACCAGGAAATGAGCTATGTGGCTAATTGGGAGAGGAGAGCAGGCACCAGGCAGAGGAGACAACAGATGCCAAGACACTGAGGTAGAGCAGAAGGAGCCAGAAGGGGAGAGTAGTAGGAAAGGAAGTAAGAGAGGTGATTGGTGGGCAGGCCGTGTAGGGCCTGATAGACTATTGGAAGCGCTTTGGTTCTTTCTGGAGTGCGATGGGAGGCATTTAGTGTTTTGAGCAAAGGAGTGATATGAATTTTTGTTGTTCTTTTTAAATGAATCACCATAGGTTCTGGGTTGAGAATGGACTGAAGAGGGGTATAGCAGTTTGATATTATTTATGAATTCCTAAAACAAAGATATTATGTTCATAAACTGGTGTGTTCCTCTGGGTGTGATACCCTTTGATTTAATTAAATTTACTTAATTAAATCAATTTAGGGCCTTTGAGTCGATCATGTTAGTAGGCCATGGCTCAGGGTTGAGTCTATACAAACGGACACTCAATCAAGAAGACACGCAGGAGAAGATACAGAAGAAGAAGAGAGAGAACTTTGTCATTTTTGATCCTGGAGCTCTGGGGAAGAGATGAGCCATTTCACCTGAGAGTTTATAGCTGACCTTGTGAAGAGAACAGAGCAGCTGAGAAGCCCTGAGAGACAAGCCCTATGCCAGCTTACAGCTGAAATCGGAAGAAGCTGGGCCCATAGAGCCTTAAGAGGAAGAAGGAAGGTGAGATCACCCACGATCTTGCTTCAACATGTGGCAACAGAGTTTGCTGAGGAAGTAACCTTGAGTTGGACTCTTTAGGGCCTTGAACCATAAGGTTCTACCCCAAATAAATACCCTTTATAAAAACTGCTACATTTATGAATTCCGAAAATAGATATTGGATTATGTTTGTGAACTGATCTTTTCCTCTGGGCATATTAGATTATATTGGATTCAGAGGTTTACTTGATTAAATAATGATTAAGGCTTTGATTGGGCCACATCAGAAGGATGTTGAGTCCTCGCCCCCTTGGTGGGGAGGTACTCACAGAAAAACTGCACCACATAAAAGGGAGGTTGGAGTTTTGAGCTGGAGCCCAGGAATTAAGCACAGTGGAGCAGAATAGCTGAGCCCAGAGAGAATTGAGCTCTGGGGAGAGAGACAGGGCCGGTCGCTTGATAGTCTACAGCTGGCCCTGTGGAGTGAGGCAAAGCCTAGAGAGCCTCATAGTCTACAGCTGACCTTGTGGAGAAAACGGGAGCTGAGTCAGGAGCAAAATGAGCCCCAGGAAGAGAGGAATCCAGGAAGCCTGAACCCTGGCAGACATTGGCAGCCAACTTGCTCCAACACGTGACAATAGACTTTGGTGAGGGAAGTAACTTATGCTTTATGGCCTGGTAACTGTAAGCTTCTACCCCAAATAAATACCCTTTATAAAAGCCAACTGATTTCTGGTGTTTTGCATCAGCACCCTTTTGGCTAATACAATAAACAATATCAAACTGCCACAATGACGATAGTGACAAACCCCTTCGGACTAAGTAAGATCCCTTCCAGAGATAAGGCTCCAGACTCGGAGCCTCCAATGTGGGAAAGAGGCGTCCTGCCACCTGTGCCACCTTAGTTCCTGGTTTTTCCGAGCGTCTCATCTTGGCTCCCCTTTGTGTCACTCTCCTGTTACGTCATTATCTTGCTGCATGGCTGGGCAGGGCCTGATGGTGCTCCCACGCATCTTCTATGTTTTTCTTTTTTTTAATTTTTACCAGGAGGTCCTGGGGATCAAACCCAGGACCCTCCATATGGGAGATGGATGCCCAACCATTTGAGCCACATCTGCCCCACTGCATTTGTTTTTAAGAATTATAATCATTTAAGTAGTTTATGTACTTAGGGGAAGTACCAATACAGTGAGAGTGGTTGAAGGGGTAGGAAAATGAAACTTCTATCATTCTAAGAATGCATAAAAGAGTTAAGAGAAAGGAAATTAATATCTTCACCCCTTTCTAACAACTCCCATCATCTCTCTGAGTGCATTTTCCTTTTCTACTTTTTATTACAAGTAAAAATAATATTAATAATGTTGATTATATTTTTTGTTCAGATACAGGATTTTATTTAAGATAAATTCTCAGGTCTTTAAAAAAGACATGCAATACTCCCATCTCTTCTGTAATGATTCTTGTCAGGAAGAGAGCTCATGTTTATTTAACTACAGTGATTTTACAATGCTGAGAAGATGTGAACACACGACAATATCATCAAATTGTAGCGTGGAGCATGTCACTATAAAAAACATAAAATATTGTCAGAAGTTATGTATATATGAGTTGGGAGCTAAAACTATGTTTCTATTATTGTGTGGTCAACTTGGATGAACTTTAAATTTTTATGAAATGTTAGTTTTTATAATGAGATTTCACCTCTTCTCTCATTGGACAGGGCGTCAGGCACTAGAGCTCTTTCCCCTTGATTGCCTCTCTCTCTCTGAGGAAAGTGAAAGAGAGTGAGTCAATTGTCGCTGTAATCTCCAGCCAGCAATGCGATGGCCAAATGAAACTTGACAGGAGTTTTGAAGTTTAATTTTTTGAAATAAAGAACTGTCGAAATCCTCTCAAAATAGAGAAGTTAGGCTCTCATTGAAATGTTCAGGTGCTTTTCTGCTTTTTTGTTTTTCTCCTGTCTAACCCCTCACTCACTCTGTTTTGGCCCCTTGTTCATTTTTTTCTCCTTCTAGCTTTGAGGATCTGGCTTCTAGTCTGCAGTTCATGGGATGTTTAGTGGACATGTTCTTTTTCAAATTTCTCTCCAAAACAATACTATCAAAACAGACATAAAACCACTATAAAAATTGTTATTTTAAAAAATATCCCATCATATCACTTAAAAACAATTTTGCCACAATAAGACAAATACTAAACCAATATTCATCATTAGGGATAGAGTCTAGACTTGGTCTGGAGAAGGCATCCATTGGATTTTTTCATTTAGTATAACTAGTTGTTATTATAAATGTGAAGTCCTGTAACTGTGAATCATTTAGTAAGATAAAGAGTCTTGTTATACATATCCAGGTTTATTAAAGCATGAAACATTTATTGATTACCTGCTATGTGCTGGGTGCTGTGCAAGATAACAAGGATGTCTAAAGTAAAAACAAAACAAAACAAAACAGCCCTGACCTTATTAAAGGATGATTGAAAGTATAATGAAGAATAAAGTTTCTATGTAGAGTCAAAAACAATTCTTAATGATCACCAATTTAATGGTTTATATAAAGAAAGTATCTTATGGTATGATTTGCTTTAGACACAAATCCTCATGCTGGAAAGGCAGTGTGTCACGGTAGACAAAGCGTGAGCTAGGAATCAGAAAACCAGATTCACATTCCTGCTTTGCTGCTCTTCATTCATTAATTCAACCATTCATCAGCTAATTTCTGAGAGCCTACACTGTAGGGGAAACTGTATTAGGTGCTGGGAGCATGGTAGTAAGTAAGAGAGACCAACTCCTTGCTTTCTATCTGTGTGAACATGAGCAGCTGCCTTAACTTGTCTATGCCTCCATCGAAAAACCTGAGAATAGACTAAATATCTGAAGTCTCTTTCAAATCTAAAATTCTCAGGTTTGTGAGAGCCTCATGGAGGGAGAGGCTGCCCAGGTGCCCTTGATCCTCACATGTTTTCCTTGGACTTATCTCCCTCTTGGAGGACTAGTCCTTGTCCTCATTTCAAAATAACTTCACATACCTGGTTTGAAAAATGTTTTGATTAGCCTTTCAGTGGCATTTAGGTCATCTTGGCAAAGCCTGGGTGTGGCAATTCATGATCTAAGACATCAGAGGTAGGAGATCAAAGTTTGGCAAAGGTGGATGACTTTCCTCAAGTAATAGCCAGACAGAGGGTCTGGTAAGCAGCCTCCTCTGTGGTCCCAGAGGTCCCCGCCTTCACACAGCTCTTGCCTGGATGAACCTTTGCTCTTCTGCTCTATGGAGCTACGAAAAGGGATTGCTCATCAGGGGGCTAGAATTGGTCAAGTGGCTGGACGAATTGTTCTTGCCTCTCACAGTTTTGCCAGTGGGTGTCAAGGTAACGAGTTTCTTGTTATCTGCCTTCAAAATTGCAATAAATAGCTTTTTTGCTTGCAGCCAAGGTGAATTTTTCAAGGCAAAAGAAAAAAAAGGGCTTCTGTATCAGAGAGAGAGTGAGCATGGAACACATATTGCTTCAGAATACAAAAAGTAACAACCAGGGAAACCTTCATGTAGCTTTAGGGAAATGAGCTGGACGACTCAGCCAATCTGTCCTTTCTAGTCAATGAAAAAAGACATAGGGTTTGAGGTTCCTTCCGAAACGGGGCCGGCTAATTTAGCTCCTCCCACGACTCCGAGGGTCTGTTATATCTCTGTTCTTTGAGTACCTCTCTCACTAAGACCGACCACAGCTAGAAGAGGCTGGAAAAAAAAAAGGCAATAACAAAAAACCAGGAAAGAGAAAGAAAACAAACGCTGCCACTTATGGAAGATATAAAGGGTAAGAGCAAAACTGATTTGATCTGAATTCTTAAGAAAAAAAAAAAGAGAGAATTAATACGTCAGATCAAAAGCAACTACTTGAAAGAGCAAGAGGCAAAAGCCCCTGAATGCGCTTCCCCACCCTCTTCCTTCTGAGAAGAGGGAGAGAAAGAACTTTGGGAAACTTTTTAGGAAGCAAAGCCTGGGATTGTTGTCAAGGGTAGCTCTTGAGCAAGCTGGAGGGGCTCATGAATATTCATTACCGATTTGTATTCAGATCATTTTTCTCGAGAGGCAAATGACTTCTTCAGCCCCTTTGCAGTTTAAGAGACAGCTGCCTCATCCACAGTCCAGAGTCATCTTGCCCCTCGTGGGTACCCAGCGTGTTTGCTTAAAGATGCTGTGCTCCGTGTAGAGGGGATTTGTTTTGTTGTCGAGTTTCCTGCATGCTTTCCTGTTGTGAAATTAGCAAGGGCTTCTCTGTGGGGAGTTAGAGAAGTTAATGTGGCAAGAGGCTGTCACAAGGGGACGGAGAGTCTTGCAAAAAGACTGAGTTTCTTGGGATGTGTTGGGGAGTGTGTGTGTGTTGTGGGGAGCGATGAGGGTTTGGAGGGGTGGAGGGAGGAATAACAGTTCCATCTTAAAGAGCGGTCTGACTGACTACATTTAGATTTTGTCTAAAAACTACAAGAGCAGCCTAGTTTCCACAGATGGTGTGCAGTCTCTGTCTTTTACCTCTTTTGGGCATTTTCTGCCAGGAGGGAGAGCCGGCGACTTGCCAGCCTGTGGGAGCCAGGAGGAATCTCTGCAGCAGTGTGGAGCTGCCGAAGCTCAGGAGACACTCCTCTGGAGTGTACAGCCACAAACCTTCTTCATCATCTCTACCTTCTAATATTTCTAGAGGTTTCTATCACTTAGAACTCAGAGGAGTAGGATGAGTAGCCAAAAATTTTCTTAGTAATTAATGGCAAAATTTTCTTAGTAATAATGGCAACATTTACTAAGTCTTTACTCTGTGCAGTGGGCTGTTCTAAGTGTGATAAATGTGTTAATTGTCTTCTAAGTGTAAAACAGTCTTAGCATTATCATCCTCATTTTCCACACTGAGAAAGTTGCCGTGGGAACACACAGTAAGTGGTGAACTTGTGTGACATAGGACCTGAGGGCTTTGCCACCCCCTGAAGGCCTTCCTCACTGGTGCCCTGACATTGTCTGTTCCAGGTTTGCAAGTCCTTGAAACTACTGGGGAAAGAATAGTGATTAAATCACAAGTTTATGGAGAAATTTGTGCTTTGCAATCAAGTTCAGGAAACCAGATTCACATTGATAAAATATTTTTATCATTTGGTGCCCATGGCAATTCTCTAGTGTATAAAAGCAGGTATTGTTACTATTCCCTTTTAAAGAAGAAAGAAACTGAGGCCAGGAGGGGTTTGGTGACAAGGATCACAAAGCTAGTTGTCCGAAGTCCAGACCAGACCAGACCAGACCAGAAATCCCCTGCCTCTGGTATCCCTTATAACCTGCAGTGTGAACTGAGTCATCTCTGAACTTATATCCGCATCCAGCAGCTGAGCCTCGATGAACCATTTTCAGTTCCCCAAAGTCACCTACTCCTTTCCTTACTCTTGGACTGATGCAAGGCACTTTCCTCTGCTTTAGAGCCTGGGTTTGAATAATCTGAGATCCAGCGTTTACTACCTTTGTGCCTCAGTTTCCTCAGTCTGCAAAATGAAGATAATATCTACCCCACAGGGCTTATGTAAGGAATAAATGAGGGATTCATGCATGGTTCTTGGAACAGGACCAGACATGTGGTTTGTGCTCAATAAATGTTAGCTGTCATGATTACTCATTCAAGCTTCATCTTGGTTGTTATTCCCCTTAAGCCTTCTCCACCCCTTCGAGGCTAGATTGAGCCCCCTGTTGGATGTTTCTACTGTACCTCACCACTTACCCTGCTAGTAGTGCTCATCATACTGTGTACAGTTGCCATGTTTCTTGTCTACATTCCTGCTTCTGCATCATCCCACCCACACACTATAGTTTCTTTATCCACCTTTGCATCTCAGATGTCTAGTATAATGTCTGGCACTTTCTGAGTGTGAAATGCATATTTAGTAAATTAATTATTGTTTTAGCTGATGCTCATCTAAGAGTCAGGAAACTGATTTGAAAGGGGATCTTTGAATTTGAAGTAGGGCTCCCTGCTGGTATATACAGTTCTTTTGTGCAGCATCTAAGAAATCCTAAGTGGATACACTGAAATAAAAATGCATTCCTTCTAGGTGGCCCCTCAAAGCTGATGCAGCTGCATGCCAGGGCTCCCAGCTTGGCCCATGTGGCTCTTGCTGAACTTCAGCTTTCACTTGCCCCTCAGTCAAAGGCCAAACTCTTCAACCGTGGAACCCTGGAGGTTTCAGATGCCTCATTGCACAACCTTAATATCTCTGAACAGAATATCTGGTTCCATAAATAGTGCCTCCCAACCCCGTTTTATAGCAACCTCAACGAGACAATGAACTCTGATAATGGAAGATAAACAAACACTGCAAAGGTTGGCCCTGGGTAAAATCATAAGTGCATTAAGTTTTTTCCAGCACCCTCCCTTTCCTCTTCCTGGCATGCCTTCAAACATATTTGACAAATATTATTGTGTGTCTACCATTTGTAAGTCCCTATGCCAGATGGTAGAGATATAAACAGTTTGCTCACAGGCTCATGGGGAAGACAGACATACACATGTGCAACTAACTCTAATCGAAGTCAGATTGTGTGAAGTGCTAATAATAGTTGCTAACATTGATTATTTATTATGTGCCAGACACTGATGTTTTATGTGCATTGTCTCATGTAATCTTTACAACAAATCTATGATCGAGGCTTCTGCATCTTACAGCTGTGGAAGGAGGTTAGTTGGCCAAGGTCACACAGCTGGTCTGCAGAGGGTGCATTTGAATCATGTATATAGCTGTAAAGCTTGGTCTCCTAACCCATAAGTTCTTCTACCTCCATAACAGCAGTCCTAAAGAAAGTGCCACTGGAAACAGAATAAGGAGTGATGACTTCCAGGAAAGCTTCTCAAAGGATGGGACACTTCAGTTGGACCTGGGAAGATGAGCAAAGTCTGGTGCCCACAAGGCCCCTACCCCTCCCAACAGTGCTTAGAGACCCTTGTCTCACTTTTGCTGAAACTATAGACAAAATTTAAAGTGAAAAAGCTCCTTCTCCTTTTCCAACTTTGGAGCAGGCAACATATTTACATGTCTGTCCTCAAGATTTAAAGGCTGAAGTCCAAAGTTTCACCTTGACTATGACTTTGGGATTATCAGTTAAGCAATCAAACCTTTACAAAGTAATCTGCTGCACATTAAATAATTTCCTCAATCATGATTGTCCTGCATGGTAATTAGGCACACATGGTAAAGTTTTTTTATAAATGACTGTGACTGATGTTGCTTTTATTTGGCCAAACCATGTTTTAAGTGTGTTTCCCCTCTTGTATTCCCTTTATAATAATAGATTTTCCCTTCTATAACCAGTGATCATGCCCAAGTGCATTAGCATTTAACTCCACCTGCTACCATTCCGGAGGTGCTGGGCTCAGCCTGTGCAGAGGGAAGGTGAAGCCTGTGGCAAATCACAGTCTGTTCTTCTCTAGCTTCTCTCCCCGTAATATCTTGGAGGGAGGCCAAAATAGAGGGCAGTCCTTGTGGTTTAATGGAAATGCAGAAGAGGAGGTGCTAGCTTTGTCTCTGTGAGTATGTCTGTTCTGAGGGAGAACTTCTCAAACTTCAATGTGCTTGTGAATCATTGGGGATGTTGTTAAAATGCAGATTCTGATTCAGTAGCTCTTAGGTGGGCTCTGAGATTCTGCATTTCTAAGAAGCTTCCAGGTGATGGTAATCTGTCCCTCCATGGGCCACACTTTGACTAACAATGTTGTAAAGTTCCTGTATGTCTTAGTCTCAGGGCTTATTTTGGTACCAACTGACCAAGCTCTACCTCTTCCACTTCCTCCCCACAAGCTACCACTTTCAGCCACTGATTAATTATGTCATCGCACATGATGGGAAGCCAAATTCATTCATTCAACAGACATATACCTTAGAACACAATTTGCCATACACTAGAAACAAGTCTGAATCTTTGTCACACACAAGCTATTATTACACAAAAAGACTGGGTGTTGGATTTCCTAAATATCTAGGTCTCTTCTATGCATCTCCGAGTTTCCCCAAACATCTTTCACCCCCTGCCTCCAACCTAAGAAGTCCTCAGAATGTGTGGCTGCCTCCAGAACCTTGTTCTGGGTGTTCGGATTGCCAGGGAGCTGGGGACAGCAGGGCCTCAGGGCCTGAGGTTGAGAGCAGTGTGTCTGGGGCACTGTCTCCACGCTGTAGCTGTGAGGTGGGAATGAACCTAACTGCAAAGGAGGAAAGTGGGCACAGAAGGGACAGATGGAATTTCTTTAGGTTTGGAAACTTGAGGGAATTGTGAGGAGAAAAGAGGTTGCTGGAGGACAGAAACCAGGGGAAATTTTGCCTAACGTTGACCTGCAGTTTTCATGTCAGAGTATCACAGTGACTTGTAGTGACCCAGGAACAATTGCAATGCTCGCCTTATATAAAGAGGTCTTTCCTTTTGGTTCATAGGAAGGATGTGAACAATTCCTTTATGTCCATGAGGATGTAAGTAATAGAGCCAATGCCCATTAAAGAAAATATGATAATATAGATTAGGGGAGAGAAGAAAAACAATCACTTGTGATAATCTTTTGGTGTATTTCCTTGCAATTCCGTTTACTAAGCCTGGGTTGTTTCTTTCTTTCTTTTAGCATTTATTTGAGGAGAACTTCCAAAAAAGATGAAATGGCATTGTGGTCATCAGGCTGTATATACACTTTATTTATTCTTTGTATATACACTTTTAAAACTTGGCCCTTAGTGTAGCAGTGAATCACAAGTATTTTCCACCTTATAGCATAGTCTTTGTAAGCATAATTTTTATAGTTGCATAGTTTATCTAACAATTCCCCTGTTATTGGACATTTTGGCTGTTTCCATTTCTAATAAATGTCTTTGTACATGAAGTTTTCCATATGTAAGATTATACTCTAAGAATGATGTCCCAGAAGTAGAATTACCAGATTGAAATTTGTAAATGTTTTTTAAAAGTTCTTAATTACTATTGTCAAGTTGCATTCCCAAAGGGGAACCCTTCTTGCTCCTATAAGAGTTTCTGTTTTGCTGTAACCCTGACAACTTGGGTGTGTTTTTTT
>JAQZBX010006457.1:8861-53263 GCA_029593785.1 Cabassous unicinctus | reverse complement strand
ATTTTGGAACTCAATTCCCTTATTATATATATATATGCACACACATATATACACATAAATGTAAATACATACATATGAACATACATGTATGTGCTTGTATGTGTGGAAACCCTAAATTATTGCACAAAGAACTATTATGGTCTTCTAATGGGAAACTGAATGCCTTAACCAGAGGCTCTTTCTATAAGAATTCCTGTCCCTGGAGCCAGTGAGTGAGGAAGCTGTCTTTGGGGAACCCTAATTATATCATTTCAGTATCTGTCATCTCTGTTCACAATCCTGGCATCCTGGCAAGAGAAAGTTTCCCCAAGGCCTTTGTTCCTGGCCTCATGGCTCCTGAGCTCTCATGGGAAAGCCTTTAGCTCTGTACAAGTGTCTACATTGCTGTTCCAGGGTTGATAAGCAGAACCACTCAGAGAGACTGATTGGTAGGTTGGGTTAATTCATATCGAAATGGCTTTGAAACTATGAAATACCAAATAATATCTGAAAGTAGAAAAATCCAAACAATGGGGGTGGGGGAGGGGCAATTGCGTGGACCAAGAGCACTCGACATCCACAAAAATATTTGTTTGGAGCAGAGTGTCCATCTATCCTCAGGGCACCACAGTACCACAGTGTATGATGGAGAGAAAGCAGAAATATACTGTCTATATTTGTCATTTCAAACCCTGCCTCAGAGGAGTTATGTAATTTGTCACCATCAAAAGGATGAGTAAGAACAATTCTATGAATTAGCTTAAAAGTTCCAGGAGGGCAGGAATCATGTCCATGTTCTCATTAAAAACTGCTTGAGAAATAAAAAAATAAAAATAAATTTAAAAAATTAAAAAACTTGTTGAGGGGGGAACAGTTGTAGTTCAAGTGGTTAAGCACCCGCTTCCCATGCATGAGATCCCAGGTTCAATCCCCAGTACCTCCTAAAAACAAACAAACAAATGAAAAAAACAACTCTCATTGGGGAGCAGATGTAGCTCAATGGTTGAGCACCTGTTTTCCATGTACAAGGTCCTTGGTTCAATCCCCAGTACCTCCTAAAATTTTTTTTTAAAAAGTGTTTGAATTGCATTAATTTTTTCATCTAATGCTAGAGGCAGGAATAGAATACAGGCCTCTTGTTCTAAGACACAAACCTAAAAAACTTATTTATTACCTCCAAGAATAAACATTATATAAACGGAGAAATAACTATCTATCTTAGAAATCCTATTCTGGTGGGTTCCATTTTTTATTCTGCCAAAGATCTTAGCATTTATGATCTAAGAATTTTACACAAATCTCTTACTTCTCTATTTGTTTTTTATGCCATGAAGTCTCTCCCTCTTGCTATTACTTAACTTAAAAATTCTGATATTAATTCTTTCCCCTTTTCCATATAATTCTGTGACCCTTGCTCATTTCCCTGAGTCAGCGTCCTTAAATTCTGATAGCACTGAAAATGTATCGCCATATTTCACACACCTGTGTGTATGCATACACAAGCACACACCTCCACATACTCCCACACATGCACACCATACGTTTTTAGATTACCTAAAAAAGTCATGGTCCAACTAGTCAACCCTAGCCTCAGAGCCTGATGATATCCAGTTAAACCTCTCAAGATTAAGCCAATGGTGTGGACAGACCAATGTCATGTAATAACAGTAAGTCTGATCTATAGAATATCTTTAAGGATATGGTTGTTTTTTAACTTCATAGGCCATATCTTAATTGAAAATTCCTTTAGAATGCTACTGGGCCTACTTTGCTAAACTTATCTGTAATTAGTAACAGCTGTGTTTAGGAAAGTATTGGACTCTTCAAAGGTCATTTTCTTCTTATCAGGTTAAATATTTGTACTTACAATCATATGGCTAGACTTAATAAACCCTTTCTTCATACATATATTTAAAATATGGTAAGCTTTATCTTAACGCTCTGGAACGACTAGTCTCTAAAAGTATTGAGTCCAGATTAACAACATTCTACTGTATCATTTATCTAATTGAAGAGCACAGAGTTCAGTCAAAATGAAGACAGATGAAACTTATCACAGATGCCACCAACTAGCACACACCTGGGGAGCCTGAGGTTTCAGAAGTGAGTGACTACTTGTTAAGCAAAGAAACAAAGAATTGAACTTAAATGTTAAAGGTTTACTTAAAACTCAAAGTCTGATAGTTTTCAATCCCCTTTCCAGGGTCCTACCCTTTTTGAAACCCATTTAGGGGTGTCCTGCCTGGGGCAACTCTAGAGAAGAAGAAGAGGGGAGGGAAGTAGACAACTCCAGTAGACCAGCTGGCCCGTCCAAAAATTCATCATATTGCTATTCATGTTCTCGTGAATTTTTTTTCCTTAAGAAAACAAGTGATGAAATTCAGAAGATCTTTGGCATTTACATTCATAGTAAAAATATACATGTATTTTCAGCTACATTCCAAGTCCCTGGCTAAAAAACAAAAATGGCACATTCAAGGGCAACACCAAAACTTCTCTTAGGGATCAAGCTAGGTTCTTGTCTCCCTAAAACACAAAATCAGGGTACAGCAGAGAACAAGAGCTGCGATGGGGGTGATTTCTAAGATATGGGAAATTTTGATGTGCCATTTTATTTTTTTTTAATGAAATGGCTTTCTGTCTTTTTAAATGAAACAAAATAACTCAGCAGAGACAGAGGGTATAGGAATATAATTATAATATGGGGGGGGCAGTTACAAAGGATAATCAGACTTTTCAAATAACATCTTCTAGAAACCAAGAAACAGAAACGAGATGAAGAAAGGTGGATGCAAATGCTTAACCTTCAGAAATATACTCTTCTTAAGAAAGGCTAGATATTCTTTTGGTCAAGAGGCAGAGCTAGGTTTTAAAGACATGATGTAATTCTCAATTTGTTAATGACTCACCCTATGGCCCAAAGCAAATCGCTTATCTCTGTGCCTTGGGAAGGATTCTTGCCAGTAATAAACAATGGGCAGGGATGGAAAGTCCTCTGAAATAAGAGGAAGTACCTGGCTATGAAAATTCCAGGAAAAATTCAGGAAAGTTTGGGATTTCCCACCAGTCAGCCCTGAAAGTCTGGAACTGCCTTGCTCCAGATAGCCCCCAGGTATAAAGGCTAGAATGTTTTTAGCAGACCCACAGGACCCTAAATCTCTCCCAGGAAACCAGTCCATCCTTAGGTGTCCATTGGGTCCCTTATGGTCTTAGGAAGCTGGGTCTTCCCAGTAATGCCTGGGATGGGATTCACTTCCTAAGGTTAAAGTTTCTAAGGCATGCTTCTAAATGCAAAATGAGCAACAGTGGTTCAGCGAGGGGTGAAACTCAATACCAGAGATTGAAAGGATTTTTGTTTTAGACAGTCTTTTGAAAACTTAATTTTCTTTAGTTCTGATCCTATTCATGTCACTAAACAATGCCTTACTGTTCAGAAAGAGCTGCTTCTGCCAAAACATTGGGCCTTGAGACCCTGAATCAAAAGCCACTCCTGACTTTCAGAAACCTATCCCAGGTTTAAGGTATCCATAACCTTACTAAAGTTATGGCATAAAAAAGGTCGTCTGTTGTCAACCACAGGCAATTGAACTCCCTACCTCGAAATTCCTAGGGCAAAAGTACAGATCATAGCAGAGGAAAAAAATCTTTCACCAGAGGATGAAGTAGTGTGGGACACAGTTAAGTAATTTTTCAGGAAGCCTCCATCTATTACACTTCTTTATAGCAGAAGCTAGAAGGTAGGTAAGCCAACCTACTTACTTGTACTTCCTTGAATCTCCTTATCTCCAGGCCCCGTCTGTTTTACAATCATCCTTGGATAGTTTACTGTATGACCCTTCCTTTGTATACACTAGTGTTTGTAAGGACAAGATTTGGTCTGTACTCTCTGGGCTGGCATTCACATTAAATAAGAGATCAAATTAAAAGCAGTGCTCAAATGTCCTGATGGAAGAATAAAGGAAAAAGCGAGACACTGATGGAATAGCAAGAAGCAAAAATTTCTGTGTCACCCATGAGTCTTCCAGAGGGTCTGAGGACCACAAAGAAAAGCATCACCTTTGAGTCAGGGAATTTTGTAGCTTATGATTTGCCCTGTGCTGAGAGCAAGGTAAGTGAGGGACCCTGCTTCTTCTATTTCCAGTTTTGTATCCAAAGCTGTAAGCAGGGTAAGGCAACAGGTCGGAAGATACTAGAACACTAGATTTCCAGGATATTCTGGGAAAGGAAAGGTTTAGGCTGAGAACTTGAGAAAATAACCCAAAAAGGAGAAAATTCAAAATCAGCCTCTACTCCTAATTTGACCAGCCTAGACCAAATGTCTGCATGTGTGTATACACCTCAGAAAAATATTCATATCTGTTGAAATTATATTTTGAAATTAGATTACATTTCCATTAATAGCTCAGACATGAGAGCATTTCTGAAGTATATTAATAAGCTAAAAAAAAAAATACCTCTTGGGTTATAGTAGGAAAGATCTAAAGAATAACACTTGAATCACTCGATCTAATATTTCCCTATTACTTAGAGAGGAGGACCAAAGCCCCCCAAAAAGGAACCATATTTTTGCCCCATCTATCATGAAAACACATGTATGTACATATACACGCAAGAAGTTTGGTGCCTGCCGCATGAGAGCTGATATATTAACAAAACATGACCCTGACCAACTTATTAATAGCATATTGACAACACTTACACTTTCAGTTTTCAAATAACCTGAAAGTGAAAAATTGGGGTACAGCTGAAGGAAATTTTAAGTCAATGGTTCTTCCTCAACCAACGGGCAAGTCTTTTTAGGGAGGGACAACTCTAGCTTGAGTTGAGCCAAGGAGCAGCTGAAACTGGATGAATTCTGACCCCTAGGGTGCTCAGCTTTGTAGTTTGTAGTTGATAAGACAGCTAAAAAGGGTAACACTTCATTGAGACCATCATCCACATAATTACTGCTGGTTACCTGTTCCCATTGCCTCACCCACCACTGGTAATAGCTAACAAGCTCAACTGCTTCTGGTGCAAAATATATCATATTATGAATGGACAGTGTAGCAGTGGTGATAAGCTTGAGCTCCAAAATCACATTGACCTGGGATTGAATCCCAGCTTCACCACTCACTAGCTATGTGTCCATGGACAAGTTATTTAACCTCTCTGAACCTAAATTTCTCCATCTATAAAATATGGACAACAATGGTAAATCTTCATAAAGTTTGTGTGAAGACGAAGTGAAATACTATATACTGATTACTAGGCACAGTGCTTGACATGTAGGAAGTAGTCAATAAATGTTGGCTCATATAGGCCTTGTGAGGAATTTAGGGTAAACATTGTACATCTAGAGGAAAAAGTAGAAAACCTGTTAAATTACAAAATCCAGCTCAGCGCGTCTTAACATATAAGTCTGGCCCTTTTCCTATTTGTTTGCTTGTCTGTTTTTTTGGGTTTTGCCTCCAAACTATTTTGTTCAATAGTCTAGCCAACTTTCTGTAATTAGCCCAGGCAACCAGGTCCTTTCTGGCTGGGCCTCTGGGTCAACAGGCCAAAGACCAAGTGTGACACCAGAGCAATAGCTACTTACTCACTCTCTGATTCAGGACAAGCACTTCTTAATCACTATGCTACAGCAAGTTGGACAGTAGGTCCTACATTCGTGCCCTCTCTAAGCTGGACTCTGGCCTTGAATAACCCTGGTTTTAAAGGGGATCTTGAGTTTTATCTCTTCTCTCCTCACTTCCTAACCCATTTCCCACCCTACTAATCCCTAGGTGTGAGTCTTTTATATTCTTCTCTTACTGCATGTCCAAGAGACACCGGAAGTGAGCTCCTCCTTTAAACTCACTTTCCCCCCTCCTTTCACATCAATATTTTTCAAGAGCCAGAAGCCGCCAACTCTCCTGGAGCCACAAAAGAGAACTTTGTCTTTCAGGAAGGAGCAAGCCCAACTCCCAGGGCCTACTTATCCATGCGACAGAGGAGACACAGTGCTTAGAGCTCACGGTACTCTTAGGGACCCATGAAATGTTTTAATTTAATTTCTTTTAAAGTCAGGAAGAATACCACCAAATATAATAACAATGAATCTAGTCTGGATTATATTTGTCTTTATACCAACACAGTCATAAAGTATTTTTTTATATGGAGAAAGGGGGTCACAAAAGACAAAATATGACTCTGTCACTCCTGCTAAGTCTAAAGTGGCCTTAGGTAGGGGGATCTGAGGTGGACCCACCCCACACTCACTTTCTACTCTGCCTTTCTACTTCCCTTGCTGGTGCAGGGCAAAAGTCTCAGTGACTTAGATTTATTTTTTCCCTAAGGTTTTTATTTTGAAATAATTTCAAGCTTACAGGATAGTTGCAAAAATAATACAAAACTCATACAGAGAATTCCAACATACCCCACCACCCTGATACCCAAATCCACCAATTTTAACAATTTACCACATTTTCTGCATCATTCTATCAATCAATCAATTTTCTAAACATTTGAGAGTAGGTTGTATACATCATACTTCTTGAACCATAAGACCTCTACCTACATTTCCTAAGAACAAGGATATTCACTTATATAACCACCTTAAGTACAGTTATCAAGATCGAGAACTTTATTAATATAAAGCTTTCAGTCTATACTCCAATTACATTTTAAAGAGAAGTTTTGAATGACAATTGACAATGATTACCTATAACTTGTCTATTTCACACACCCATTGTAAGCCTAACCCAGATTTCTTCACACCACCAACCCAAATACAAACTGACATCAAAATACTTACATCAGGATCACAGCTTGCATGGATCAAATTAAGATCCAGAGTGAAGTAACCCTTCTCTGGGAGCAAAGCCTCACTTCTGGGGCACTTGCAAATCACACATAAATGACATTGACTGCATCTGCCACAATGTATGGCAAATGTTTTTCACTGATTAAGTTAGAGTTATTTAAGCTGAATACTCAGTTGATTATCTAATCAAGAGTGAGGTCTCAGGCCATCCTTCTAAAGCCATAAGCAGACTTCTCCAGCTGCACACTTTTTGTTCAGAGTCAAGTATTTGCAGTTCGGTGCAAAGTGCAGAGAAAAACAAAGTGAAATGAAGAACAGTGTTTTCCTTTACAATCCATTTTACGGATGGATACCAAGAAATTATTTCAACCTAAAATTGCAAATTAGAGACGCAGATCAGTCCTGATCCAAATTTAACTTTCAGGTTTGTTTTTAAATCAATGCATTTCCAGTTATCCTGGTGCTCTCTTGTGTGTGACTTTATTTGTGAAACACAAACTCTGTACTCACAGAGAAGGCAGTTACCCACCAGGATAAGACATACCTTCCTTGGGCCCCTGAGAAAGAACCTTACTCCCCACTTCCAAATGAAGGGCACAAAAGAGATGAACATATAAGCAGATTATTCTACCCCAAGTTCTATCATAAGATTGCTTTTTGCCCAAGACAGTTTCATCCCCTCTTTCCACAGCAAAGGATCAAAATGAATAAAAAGACATTTAGGCCCTATGTGGGGTTGGTGAAGATGGTGCTTTGGCACAGGGTGATAAGGGGCCTTAGAATTTCTCTGCCAAAATCAAGAGGTGAATTACTTGTAATTTGTGCATGAAATGGCCTACTTTAATATTTCTTAAACATGAATAAAGTATGACCCTTCTTAAAGGGAAAACAATTTCTCACAGACCCTTAAGGATGAGTCTGTATACCATCCCAGTTTGAGAAATACCTGCCCACATTAATGTGCAATGATTTTCTCCACTGCTTACGTGCAAGTTTATCTATTAATACTCGGAGTTTTCATTTCAACACTCTGCTTATAACAGTACTTTTGTGTGCATATTAAACAGTTTTTTTTGCATCCGGAAAACCACATCCTTTGGTTGATCCTGGCCATTTTAATCTTTCTATGAACTCTTCTTTCTTTGCTTTCACCCTTGTGTTTTTGCAGGATGTAAATTATTAAGTAGTTTTTATGCTAGTATGATGCTGGGTGCACACTAGGAGTTTAAAATATAGCAGTTGCATTACTAAACAGCTTTTAGCATTTAGCATTTAAATTATTGCTGCTCTGATTGCATTGCCATCCTTTTGAAAAGAGGCCTATGTTGAATTCTAATGAATACAGTCCTCTTTTCAGCAGCACTCAATCTGGAGCATCAAAGAGAGACTTGAGGAGTGGTGTTAATTGAAAAACATCTAAAGTGGAACAAGGGATTTCAGTATCTCTCTGGGGACTCTTCAAGGTGTGAAGCCTCTCAGACTCTGCAAAGGCAAGAAGATTAACTCAAACATGAGAACTTCATTTATATATTAGAGAGAAATCACAATAAGTTCCTAAGTGTTGCAGTTGAGCAAAGCACCCTGCTCTCCCTTTCCTTTGCATATGCCTTTTCTCTGAAACACTTTCCTCTCCTTGACCCTCACTGCTGCTTGGCTCATACTCATTAGCCTAGACCTCACTTCCTCAGAGAAGTTGGCCCCCATCAGCCAAGGACAGGGTGCCATTCCCTGCAATGTGATCACATAGGGAGATGTTTCCCACTGTATCCCTACAACCTGGCCCTCCAAACACACTAACATCTTCAGTGCTTACTTCATGCTAGGCATAGATCATGTCACTTATTTATCCACAAACTTTATGAGGTAGGCATTGCTTATGCCCATTTTTACAACCAAGGAAACTGAGGCTTAGAAAAGTTATTAACTTGCTCAGGGTCACTTGCTTAGGAAGCATTGGGACCGAGATTCAAACTCAGTTTAACTCTAGAACTCACATTTTTAATTACTATGCCATTCTGCCTTCCAAACAGTCATAAAAAAATATTATTCAATAAACATGGACAAAACAGATTCACTAGCATCTTAAATTTGCTGGCCTCCAGCCTCTGTTTTTTCCTTTTAAACCTACTGAGGCCAGAATCAGAAAGCAAGACTCAGTGATCCAAAATAGCATTTGTTTATTGAATAGATGCATACACATAATATAAAAAAAAAAGTTACAAAAGGTGGAACAATGAAAAATAAGATTTCCTCCTACTCATGGCCTCCCAGTTCCCTTTCCCAGAGACAATTATCAAGATCCATTGTTATGAGAGGTAGACTTAGAGCTGTAGTGATTAAGATCCTGATCCAGTAGTGGATCAATTTAGTGGGTCCTGATCAGCATTTTAAAAAATGGCATAGAAAAAAATTGATTTAAAAATACATGTTCCACATGTAGTAGGGAAAAATATTGTATCGTGCAGCTTGTGTTTCAGTTTTACATTATGGTATAAATGTACATCTGACCAAGTCAGATGGAAAATGTCTTCCTCACTGTGGAATAATGTTCAGAGCAGCTTGAAAGTCATCAGCCTGGTGGACCCACACATTTGGAATTTATAAGGGCCACTTCCATTGAGAACCTTCTGCCCTTAACACCCTCAGTCACTTCTGAATTTGGCAACCAAAGCAATGCTATTAAAACAGAAGTCTGACTCCATCCTTCCTCTGCTCAAAGCCCTCCAGGGACTCCCATCCCACTAGGAGTAAAAGCCATGAGACAATATGTATTTCCATTGTTTGTTTGTGTCAGCCTCCTAAAAAGATGCTAAGATCAAATTCCATCAAATTTGGAGAGACTATTTCAGCCAATCTGGAAATACTGGCTCTGAATCTAAATGAATATGACTTTGGGGGACTCTGAGAAGGGACTTTACCGAGATAGGCAGCATCCTTCAAAGCAGCGGGAAACAAGAATGGATTTTCACCTTTGGGGTCTATATTTGGGGTGAGATGGCTTAAAATACAAATGACATGACCTTCATAAAATTCCCTCTGGAGAATCCTAGGATGCCTCAAAGAGACAGAGCACACTCCGTAAGAGCTGGCCTTTAGATGAGCCAGACTGAGAGAGGCTTGATGTCAGGCAAGAAGATGCAAAGAAACAAGGAGTCAGAGTGCAAGCCCGGAATCAAAAGGCCCAGGGGCAAAAGGAGTCGCTTCTCACATGAGCGATCCCATGTAGCCTTGGTCCAAGGTGAAAACAGCCAGGAGTTATTGTATTTAATGCAATGTTGCTGGGGACAGCCAGTTACACTAATAAAAATAATGAGGCCAGTTCTCCCTGCCTTAGAAATAGGAGCAACACTCAGCAGGAAAGTGAAGAATGGCTCCATATCCCTCCCTCCTTTTTCTCTTCACATCCCTTAACTATACCCTGGAGCTGTGTGCCCCTAAATGTGGGGGCTTTGTCTTCCCAGACAAAGGCCTCAACTGGGATAGAGAAGAGGTGACCCCATGGGGGCAGGGTACACCCACTCAGAAACCAGGGCTTATTAGTTTCATTATTTGCTGACTTGGTTACTGCCTGTCTCCTCTACTAGAATGACAGATCTTGTCTTATTCTCCACCAGATTCTCAGGAATAAGTCCTACTGACAAGAAGGAGGCAACCAGTAAATATATTTTAAATGGATGAATAAATGTTAGACAACAGAATGGAAGCTGTGGTAGCCACTAGGGTCCAAGTACAACCAGTCAATAGGCAGATTCTGGAAGGTAGGTTTGCATCCCTCTGCACTCGGCAGGCAGACCTCTGTGTGCCCTCTCTGGTGACCTGCCAGTTTAGACGTGTTTGGTGTAACTGCACCTTTGTGTGTTTACCAGGTGAAAAGAGATGGCAGGCAGAAGGAAGTGTATGAGCAAAGGCTCCAAGACAGGGCACAGGGAACAGCAATTACCAGGAGTGGCCAAGGTACAACCTAAGAGGTCAGGTGCCTGGGAGGGCATGACTGGAGAGGCCAGACTGGACAGGTCAGGAAAACTCATGGAACAATTAAAGATGGTGGCCAGTTGGAAATGTGGGTCTGGATGTCAGGAGAGATGTCAAGGTTGGCTATTCAGCCATAGGAGTCACATAGGTCATGGTTGAGGCCATGGAAGAAAATAAAATACCTATCTGAGTAATGGATCATTTAGAAAATCTGATGAAAGTAAAAGACCTTTGCTCCAGAAGGACACATGCAAAAATTGTATATAATTTCAGAGGCTTCACAGACACCTCCCAAAAAAATCTAAGGAAAGGGTCCATGGGCCTCCGTTAAGGTCCCTGAATGAGAGGATGAAGAATGACAGGAAAAGGGTCCTGAGGAAATTCCTTACTCAAGGGGTGGGCAGAGGAAGATAATGGTCCCCAGCCTTTCATATAGAGACATTGGTTATTGTCTATCAGAAAGGAGAAGCAAAAGAAAGGGTAAGCAGAGGGAATGGAAGAAAAGGAGGAGAACTTTGATCTTATGGTCAGAGGAGACTTAGACAGCACCAGGTAGATTAAGCACAAAACAGAAGATGGAGAGTTAGAGATGGAGCTGACCTCTAGTTCTTCAGATGTTTTGAAAAGACATATTGCTCAGGTAGGAGTAGCCAGAAAGCCTCATCAAAGAACTCAGGTTGGCCCAGAAACAGAATCAGATGCAAGTGGAGTGTAGAGTTTTCAGGAAGCTGGAAAGAAAGAAACTTCCTGGACTAAAGTAGGCCTCTTTCTTTAGAAAACTCACATAAGACTCATCTCTCTTGAATGAACTAACCTCAATTTCTACTCTTTGTTTATATAATGGATTGCATGTGGGTTGGTATATGTAACTGCCCACATGTTTGCTTAGTAGTGTGTGTATACACAGAATAGCTTCTCTATAAACACATGTTTATATATACATATACATAAAATTACATGCTTATTCATTTGGCTTATATACATATACATATGCAGTCTAAATCTGGATTATTCCCCTGCTGCATATAGGGCCTTTGCTGTCAAAAGTCTCAGTGCAATGAAGGGAACGGAAAGGGTTCTATTCTCAAGGGTGAAGCAATGGGGAAGAGCTGAAGGCCTCAGATAAGCCCATGCAGGGGGTCCCATGAAAAGAGGGGTATGGTGCCAGTGAGCATCAATCCTGTTGTAGGTGGCAGACCTAGAAGGAAAACTTGCACCCTTTCTCCAGAAATAATCTAGAAGGATCCAATCATCTTTGAGGTCACCATATTGCACATTTCAAAAATGCAATCAACAGAAGTTTATTGGGACCTTCCCACTGGTGTTGCCCAATGTTGGCTGTTCTATGGAAGCTAAAGAAGCATAAGATCTGATCTTTGACCTCAGATAATTGAGTTAAGCTGTGGAGATAAGACGAGAACATAGAATATTACATGGCAATATAAAATGTAAGTAACAGATGTAAGTATTTGAGGGGGGAAGTGGTAAAGGGCTCATTCTGAGGTAGGGTCACCAGATAATCAGAAATGATCTCCTCTGTGAACAAAGTGAAAGACTGACAACTTGGGACTGGTGGGAGTAAAGGCAGAATATATATAGAATGTGGGTGTGTACCCATCCTCAGACGTCTGTGGAACCATGCTCAGATGTCCACGCACTTGGTTGATAGGGTTGTAGAGCTTATGTGAGGCAGGGGGTATAATAGATAGTTCTAAAAATGCCTAAACCTTAGAACCTGTGAGTCAGGAAAAGTGTAATGATTTAATATTAATCTAACATGCACAATGTGTCTTCCATATATATATATGGCTGTGGATTAGGACTTGGTTCTTCCTACTTGGGGGGAGGGGGGCAGGGGGGCAGGGGGAGGGTGCATGTGTATTAAATGAGGTAATGATAGAAAGCACTCAGCACAATGCCTGGTGTTTCTATCACTGTCACCTAGACTTTGATCTCTTCTTGAGGATTCCCTGGAGAAACTTCTTTCTGGTCTCAGTATCAAGAAGAGTTGATCTCCTTTTGAGCAATTATTATTATTATTATTACTTTTGTCTTGCATGTAGCAGGAATTGAATTTTAGACCATTTTGCATCTGACAACTAGAAATCCATAAGACAAGTTTTGATCCCACTTGTAGCAAGTGTATTGGAGTCTATGGGGTGCATCTCTTTTTTTTTAAAGACTCATTTCTGGCTCCACTCTATATGCCTTATTTTTCATTTCACACACTTTAAAATAAATTATGTACCATTGTAAGTAATTTTGAATTCCTTTTTTATGACAAAGTTGCATATAAAATATATGGAAATATATAAATAAGATAGCAGAGGGAGGCTTTAAAGTCCAGAATATTAGGGTTGGGAAGAAAACTATTATTGTGGCTCCAGTTATGGTACATGAACATAATCGGTGTGTTATGTGTTGTTAGGACAGCCCAGCAGTGATTGCAGGGGTCAGAGCTCTCTCTGCTGCTTACTAGTTGTATGATTTGAGGCGTATCATTCTCTAAACCTTAATTTTTTTAACCTCTAAAACAATGACCTCTCTAATTTGGGGGGTGTGGATTAAATGACGTAATATATAGAAAGAACTCAGGACGATGCCTGGTGTGTAAACACTCAATCAACATTAGCTGTTGTTATTATCATCCCATCTCTTGTACAAATAGGAGATAGGCCCTCATTCTTGGCCAGGGTCCCCACGCCTCGCAAACTCTCCCCACTCTCCCACCCCCACAGACGCCAGGCAGCTAGCTGACTTTCGGCCCAATACGGATCAGGCCTGCGAAGCTAACCTCCACACCCGTCGCCCTCCCCCGGGGCCCGGAACTTGGCTATAGCCCAGTCTTGCAAACTGCTTCGGAGAAGAGATCCCAACGTGCAGGTTAAGTCAAATCCACAACTGTGTATGAGTTTCTTACCCCGACCCCGGCTCTGATCTATATGAGACGTCTGAAAGGGGACCAGGGGTCCTTGGGAGCCAGAAATGAAAACTGCAAGCAGCGGCCCCAGGTCACGGGGTGGTGACTGCCAGACCGCGAAGGGTCGGGGAGGATGGGGGAACCGGCGAGAGCCGCTTCGTGAAGCCCCACTTCCTAGGGCTCAGGTGGAGGGAAGCGTGGAGTTGGTGGGATTCAGTGTAACCAACAGCCTCCCTCCCTCACACACACACACCTCCAGCTCCCCTTTGGACTTAACCCTTTGGCTGGGGGATGGAGCAGGAAGGGCTAAAAGGAGGTAACCGCGAAAGGCCCAGGCCTCCAGGCACTACCGAGTAATGGGGGCAGGTTTCGGAGAAGAGCTGAAGAGCGCCACACATTTCCTATAGCAGATAACATCAGCGTTTGTCAGGTGGTTGGGGCGAGCGAGCCGGCGTGTGTGTGCGTGTGTATGTGCGCGTGTGTGCGAGTGTAAAGGGAGAGGGCGCGCGCTTACACAAAGTTTGTGCCTGCGGGTGCGCCTGCGACGGGCTCACCTGGCTCGGCGAGCGGCGGGCGGGCGGCCCGGGGGCGGAGAGGGCCCAGCGGGCGGCGGCGGCAGCAATGCGCCGCGCCCGGCCGAGCCGGTTCCGCCGCGCTAGGTGAGCCGGCTCCCGGAGCGCGGGCCGCGGCCATGGGCACCCTGGGCAAGGCGAGAGAGGCTCCGCGGTGAGTAGAGGCGGCGGGCGGCCGGGCCGGCCCTCCCCGGGCCCAGACCCACGAGAGCGCCAGTTTTCCTTGTTGAGGAAGGGACAAGTGCGCGGGCGGCCCCCTGAACTCTCGCTGACGGGGTGGGGGAGGGGGGACGGGGGCGGGCTGCGAGGGGCAAGGGCGCCTCTCCCTGCGGGAAATTGCTCTCCAGGGGTGCGCGTTGGCAGAAGTCCCCGGTCCCTGGCTGAAGTCCGGAGAGACCGGCACCAGGTGTGGACACGTCCGGAGCGCCCCGCGTTTGGGTGGCGAGGGAGAGAGTTAGAGTTGTGGGGTCGGCGCGGCCGCTAGGCCATTGTTTGCCGAGGTAGATCTGTAATTGCGAGGGTCGAAGCCCTTCATTGACCTAGTCCTCGCCCGCCGATGTCCGGCCACCCCCTCCCCCTGGATCCTCACAGCCGGGCGCCGGGGACTCCCACCCTAGGACTTTCCGCGCCACCCGCACCTGCTGTGAGCGCCCGGGACCGGCAACGCCATCTGGCGGCCTTTTCTGGCCCTGCGGCCCGCGGCGTTTGTAGCTTTGGGCTTAGAGATGGTATAACGCTTGGTCGCCCCCACCCCAGAGAAGTTTCCGTGTCCGTGGGTCAGCGAACCGTATGACCTTGTAGGTGGAAACCTGCAAACCCATTCTCCCCACTGTGATTCGAGAGAGAGATTTTAGGAGGGTCTTGGGGTGACAGAATATGAAGGATAAATGACAGTGAGTGAAAGGGCTTTTGGGAGGGGAGGGAGCCAGGTGTGATTTTTGTCCCACAAAGGCCGAAACCGGGCAACTGCCCGGACAACGGCCTGGCCTCCTGTTTAGGGCTGGGCAGGTTGTGCACTTCATACCTCCAGGGGGGCCATTCACATGGGCTCTGATGTGACTGTGCAGTGTCCAACCTGCACAACCATACTCAGTCAAAGCAGGAGGCTTTGCCTTGCTGAACTTTCCATACTTACATTCACCTGGTATTAAGGGTTCTTGGCACACTGTACCTTGCTTTAGATTGGGGTGGGGGTTTCAGTAGATTAAATTGAGTTTATGTTATCGGGAAAGAAGACAGGACTGGAAATAAAGCTCACTAAAAATCCCCAAAAGGCCACCTTCCACTGCAAAGAATGTTGAGGAAGTGCCAGTTCTCTTCCATTTTATCCCTTATTCTTCTTGGTTTGATAAAAAAGTTCATTAAAAGTTCCATCAGAAATGGTGACCTCCACTGAGGTACCTGTGCCTGGAGAGGATTCCAGATAGTTCAGAAATTTGACCATCTCCCTCAGCAAACCCTGTGGGGCCTTGGCCACTTTCAGGCTCAGAACACACCTTCATGCTAACTTATATATATGTATCATGATCGTCATCATCATCATCATTATTATTTTAATTAATAAGGGAGCTGGCCAAGAAGTGTTTTATTACTATGCTTTAAAAATATGCCTTAGCAGACATAGAGTCTATTCAGTGTATGGGTCGTTAAAACGTCCTTATATCTCCCTATAATAAAGCATTTTATAAATCCTTATCTTCAGCCATCTCACCAGAAGAGACAGAGTAATTTGAAGGTTTGTGGCAACCAGTCAAGAGAGACAAGTTGTCTAGTTTATGGTGCAGATTATCCCCCATCTCCCCAGACTTCTTAAGTTGCAATTTGGTTTTTTAATGCTTTCTCTTCTCTCTGGTTCTTAATGCCCAAGCCCTCTGAGCCTCTCTGGCCCCCATAATTCCCAGATTGCACCTTTCATTCTCCCTTCTCCTCCTTCTTTCCTGAATACTCCCTTTGGGTTCTTGCATTCTTTGTGAATCTACCCCAGTGCCTTCTAGTTCTCGTAAAACCTTCCACCTCCAAGAATCACCTTGTGAACAAAAGTGGTTTCCCTACTGCTGACACTAGGAAACCTTCCCAGAATTAGAGACCAGGGCAGGTCTAGGAGTCCTGAATGGGTGATACCACCAACTGAGAGAGAAAATGAAATGAGAGTGAAGTAGTCACCTCCCCAGCCCCAGCAGGAGGAGTCCAGTCTGACACAGCCTCTGGTTACACTTGCTTTTTCTCCAGGGTCTAGGGAGAGATGGTGTGGAAACCTAAGGGAAAAAGATTTGTACTGAAAATGGCTATTTTCCTCTTTCCCCTACCCCACCTTTGGTGGAGGTCTTAATGGTGGTAAGACAGCCACTAGGGCAGAGTGTTGGCTAATTCCGACACTAGACAACCAGCCCCGGGTTCAGAGTGTTGTCAGTGCTTCCAGGAAGGGAAGGGAGTGTGGCTGGGAGTATGGAACAGGGCGTAGGAGACCTGGCTAGCTCTAGCTTGTCTCTGCCACCAGTGGCCAGTCACACTGCCCTTCTGAGCCTGGACCTCCACGTCTGTAGATGAGGGATTTGGAAAGTGGCCATGCAGTCTATCCAATGGATGGCAGTAGTGGTAGCACAAAATGTGAAGGTAATTAATGCCACTGAATCTGGGGTTTAAGAATAATTCAGGGGACCTGCAGAAAGAGTAGGGCCTGAGATTATCTTGTTCTCAGAATGTGATCTGGCCCTGGGGCTACCACTGAGTCTGTATAAAATTCAGCAATGGCCAGAAACTCGACTGAGTCCTGTAACACCAGCCTGATCTTTCAGGAGTCCTGGGCAGTGTCTGCTCACTGACTTTGGGTTAGCAGATGCCCAACAGCCAGTTGTTGATTGGATTTCATTGCCCCCCACCCCCACCCCAGGTCGGAACAGAACCCCTCGCCCACTCCAGACCAGCACCCTGGAGCTAGATTAAAACAGAACCTGAAGGGCCAGGGTGTTTCTTCCGCAAGCCTGGCAGCAGACAGAGTGGCCCCATCATTCAGTACATTCATTTAGTAGGATTGTTTTCCCAAAATTCACATTTTAATTTTATCTAAGCACTTCTTCAGTCCTTTTTGGGTGAGATTATATCTCGTCTGAGAAGCCTTCCCAAACACTCTGGCTGGAACTGCGTTCTCTCTCCTCGGAGAACACCACGTTCTTACCCTGGAGACTCATAGGACACTCACTTAAGATTTATGTAGTCAGCTATCTTCTCATGGTCTAGGTCTGATTCTCCACTCTTAGATTTAATATTAGGAAACCTGAAGAATTCCTTTATATAAAACTACCACCACCAATAAAAACTAACATATAAAGAGTGTGTTTTATAATTTACAAAGTGCCTTTGATAGACTATCTCACTGTGGTCCCTTCTGGGCTATCATATCTTACTCTCAGAGTAAACACTTATTGACCAATTGATGTCATCATGTGTTTTTCATAAGACTTAATGAATAGCTAAAGTTAAGGATCTGAGGTATATTTCTGTTTTCCTTTTCTTCTCCTCTTTGGTAGTAAATTATGAAATGATCAAAGGCACAGTAGGGTGAGGAGAATTAACTATATGCCCAAAGACATTACCGGCAACAACACCCATGACCATTAAACCATAGAAGATTATAGATATGTGTGTGTGCATTTCTATTTTTTTGTTGGAGAGGAAAATAAAATGCTTAACCTTCATCATATCACTTTCCAAACAAGTTGTCTTGTGCTAGTGAGGTCATGATCAAAGATAAAGCTGTGAGTAGACAGAGGTGACCTATTAGAATTCTAAGAAATTTCCAGATCTAGACTTATTCTTTTACGTTTAGTTCTGAACCAAAATGCTCACAAATTCTACTTTCTTTTTCCATTGATGAGGACCCAACTGAGGACTTGATAGAATGATGTTTAGTGATAAAAATAACCCATAACATGTATCTGTGTTACCAATAATGAAAAACAGGATCTTAAATCCAACCAATTTTTGTGAGAAAACCCTACCTAACTTGATATTTAAACACCACAACCATAATCCCTCACCCCTTGCCCATAGTTTCTTAGTCTTTGACTTCTCTCCCAAAGTCTTTAAAGATGTTTCTGAGGCCTCCTGACCTTCTGCAGCATCCTGATATTGTCCCAGATGAATGAATTTAGCTGAAGATGATACCAACTTAAACAATTTTTAAAACTCAAATCAGTGGCCTAGTGGCTAAAATAAAAAATGATTGCTAGGAGCTAAGGACTGCCAAGATAGTCTTGCCTCTGCCTCTCTCCTTCCAGAACTGGGACGCAGCCAGACAGAACCATCCTAACCCCAGGTTGAAGAGCCCTAGTTACAACCCTGAAATCGCACCCTATTATTTGCTGGGGAGATGTCTCTTTAATAGCCAACCAGTCCGTTTGGTGCATTTGCCAAGTGGGAGGGGTATGTCTTCTATCAGCCCTACTCACGGGATTAATTGTTTTATCTTTACTCCTTTCCTCTCCAATCTGCCTTCAGAGCGTGGAGCTGGCAGTTTATTTGTCCCCTGGCTGCTCTGCTCACACTCACTGCCTTCTCTCTTTCCCCAGGAAACCTGCCCATGGCTGCAGAGCTGCCCCTAAAGCAAGACTAGAGGCGAAGCCAGCCAGCAGTCCCCACCCCTCCCATCCCAGCCTGGCCCAGATCACCCAGTTCCGAATGATGGTATCTCTAGGACATTTAGCCAAAGGAGCAAGCCTGGACGATCTCCTTGACAGCTGCATTCAATCTTTTGGTGAGTTGGCCTTCAGGCATAAAAATTGCTATATTATTTCGTTCTTTCTTAAAAAGTGCTTTATAAAATAGCAACCTAGATTGTATTTTGGCTTTAAAAATAGCTTGCAAAAGAGTCTTTGAAATGTTGGAGACAGTCTGCAGTGCCTATGGCACATGACTATGTGGGTGTAATAGGTGGTGGTGAGAGGTGTAATTTCAGGTGAGAAAAGTTACTGAGGGGAGTTTGCATTTCCTTTTTTTTAGAATGGAGGTTTTCGCATGATGAAAAATATCACAAAATGGTATTGTGCATCTGATGCTTTGAACACTTTTCTGTCCTTATGTTCTTAGGGCACATAAAGATTTTTTTACTTGTGCAAACACTGTGATCAAACAGAAATTTGAAAACCTTTCAATCATTTGGACAAATTAAGCCTGAATGATTCCCCCCTTAAAACCTAGAGGGTAATTGTGGTAGAATAGGAAAGGATTCAGTAAAGCCAGAATGTTTGCAACTAGAAGATGTTAGTTAATCAGCATTGTGATTAAGGGTAAAGAGTCTGAGAAATAAGCACACAGACACACACCCTGCCTGTGAATTATTCAGACGCTGCACTAGGTCATCACCAAGACTCACCGTCAAGCATGTACCACTTAGTGCAGCTGACAAGCAATTATCTGAAAAGATGGCCTATATTTTATTACTATATAAGCACTATCTTATAATGTTATTTGTAAAATCATGACTGAAAAGTACTAAATATCTGTTCCTCTCTGAAAGGGGATTGATTAAAATTGATGAAAAATTCAAAGATTCCCAGTGATACCCTTCCCCCTCTGCATCCATTTGTGTTCGTCCATCTCCCACTGTGAAGCAGATGAATATGTGTGGCTGGCTTAGAAGCAGCAGTCCAACCCAGCCATGGGGGCCTCCTGGGGAGTGTAAGGGAGGCTTGATCAGATCCCAGGTAGTAATGTTGAAGATTAGTTAGAACTCAACTAGGGATTATTGGCTGGATGTCTTCAGCATTTGGTCAGACCTTATTTGTAGACTTGAGAAAGATTTGACACTTTAGGAATACTCATTTAGTACAATTCTTTTCAACATTGCAATGAATCGTTTCAACTATTTCAATGTTGGTTTAAACAGTGGTTCTCACACTTCAGTGCATCAACATCACGGGTAGGGTATTTCATAATACAGATTGCTGGGCCCCACCCCCAAAGTTTCTGATTTAGTTGGTCTAGAGTGAGGTCCGATAATTTACATTTCTAACAACTTCCTAGTTGATGCTAATGCTACTGATCTGGGAACCACACTTTGAGTATTATTTGTTGTAGACTTCTTAACTTGGAAAGGATGGAGCATTTTCATTATTACTAGTTCAGCATTAAAATTTAATTAAAGGAAATTGTTAAGTAATTTACAATTACTTAAAATTACATTTAACTTTAAATTTTAAACTGTTTCTTTTTTACAAAATTCATTTTTACACTTTAATTTTTCAGTTAAGGATGAATTTGGGAGCAGAATGAAAGGCTTTGTCTTTCAAAATAGAAAATACACATGTAAAGAGATAAACCAGAAGACAGCAAATAGTAATAATGGAAGCATGGCTGTTGATGAGCCATATGTCATCTACTTTCTTTCAACTAATTGCCAAATCCAATAAACTGTAAAGTTCTTCACACAGCTTTGGTAGTCATATTTACTGGTCTTTAGCAGGACACTGGATATTGCACAAATAAAGATTTGTATTCTCTTCCCGTTTCATTGTTGAGAAAACTGGGATTAAAGGCGTAATACCTTGCTCTCTTTCTTCCTCCCATGCCAACCATGCAACTACCTGCTGAATTCAGGGCTTTTTTCCTAACTGCCAAATAATACTAACCTCAACCTGAAAAATACATGGCCTGTCCTGAAGGCCTTTCCCCAAAATAGCCAAGCCTCATTCACTTCCTTCAACAAATCCTACAAGGACAAAAAGATAACACTGTTTCCTGAAATATGCTGAACCCCCCAAAAAAGTGCCTTAAAATCCAAAAACTATTAGAAATAAGTCCCATTGAGTCTAACAGCCTTTTATCCATTATCAAAATGCATTGATTAAGCCCCTAATTGCATCTACATTGTGCTAGGCAGTTCACAAGAAATACAGTGACCAAATGCTCTCCTGTTAGAACATATGATACCTGGGAAATACACTGCTCAGGACAAACATACAAAGGACAGGACAGCGGTAAGCTCAAGTGTGCAGGAAGAGTAAGTTCTTTATACCATGTAGAGTTTGAGTAAGTCCACCTCAAGGGTGAGGACATCGATCTGGGAGAACAACCACGGTTTGTTCAAGTCCCTTTTAGGTCATGGGAATGCTGCAAAACAGCAGGGTAAAATCTCAGGTTTTTGTGCAGTTTCCTGTCACAGAACTTACATCAAAGAGGCAGAAAAGAAAATATTCTATGTCTGGAGGGAATGGGAGACAGCACCTTTCATCTATGATTTTGACTCTCTTCTTGCTCTTCGATTATCAGTTGATGTATATTGTACGTAAAGCAGGAAGGAGAGCGAAGCTGGGGATCAGTGGCAGGGCTTATGACAAAGAAAAATGTACAGTGAAATATATGCTTGCATTTCTGTAGGTTTCCTTAAGAGGCAGTCCAATATGAGTACAGAAGGGAGGCTAATGCTTCTCTTGAATCCCACCCTCCTATTTTTTCCTTGGAATACATAGAAAAGTTTTGCTTTAGAGTAAAGCAATCTGGCTCAGCCTTTTGTTAATGAGTCTGGGTATTTTAATACCTATGGAAGGAAAGGGAAGTAGTTTCAAAGTACAGAAATTATTATTATTATATTATTTTGGATAATCAATAGCTTCAGATCCTGGTTTCAACTACTCTTCCCACCACTTGAAAAAATAAAAGAAGAAAAAGAAAACTTTTTTTAAGAACATCAAGACTGACTTGTTGATTTATTTTCTATTGCCCTCTCAACATCACCATCATGCACATGCTTTTAGGAGGATTGAATCACTAAATCTGCATTGTCCAATATAGTATCCACTATCCACATGTGACTGTTTATATTTGCATTTAAATTAATTAAAATCAAATATAAAATTCATTTCCTCAGCCTGACTGGCCACATATCAAGTGCTCAGAAGCCATATGTGGTAACTGCTGCTGGACAGTGTTGATAGAGAACATTTCTTTTGTCACAGAAAGTCTCTTGGACAGCACTGGAGAGGGTCGTCAGTTAACTTGAAGGGGAAAAGGAACAGAGAGGTTTTCTGAAAACTGTGGGATTTGGATTTTAGTAGCATCTCTATGCAATATGCTGGATTCTGCCTAAAGCATCATGGGCATTTGGAAGTCTTTACTGATGGCTATCTCTTTACCATTAATCACCACCCACAACTGTTCTCAGAGGAAGAGCTTGCTACAATGCATTAAAGGATGGGGGACCAACACACACAAATTAGGGGTTCTTTAGAAGGTCTCTTGCAAGCTTCCCAATATCACATACAAGGTTACAGATGTGTGATTTGAAACTTAGAGCCTTGAGTCATAGCTTATTGCTTTAACCATGAAACAACCTACTCCCACCTGTTTTAATCAGAGGTCATGCTTTACATTCTCAACATATTATTGCTAGTTAATCCACTCTTCAACTGAGCATAATGAGGCAGATCATCACAACCTGGTACATTTATGTCAAATGTATGTGAATCACCCCATCTGTTTCAGAGTTAGAAAAGACCTATGAGATCATTGGGGCTTTTTAATTTTTTTGTCGCACAGTAAGACGGCTGCCAGCATTTGGGGCCAAATGGAAGGCTTTAAGTATCCAAATTCACAAAGCTCTTCCCTTGTCCCATTCTGAAGGCAAGACAAGTTCTTACAGCATCAGGAAAAAAACTGCAACGATGTCCCAGAAGGGTCCTTCAGCAAGCAGCCTTCCTGCTTCCAGGTAGGGTGTGGGAAGAAACTCAACATCTTTGTCTTACCTGTAAGTGTGAAGGGAAACCAGATCCTAGCATCTTACATTTATGGAGTGTTGCTTATTTTTTCTGGGAATTTCATATTTATTAATTTTCTTTTATGCTTAAAACAACTTAGGTATTTTACACTCCATTGAACAAATGAGAAAGTACCCCCAGAATAAAGAAAAAAAAACGCTGCTCATGGTCTCTTTCCCCTGTACCCAGCAGCTGTTCTTGCAACCTGGGGAAACCTGGGGTCTCTCTCCTAGGTCAGGCTTCACTACACTTGGGGAGACCTGCATTCCACTCAGGGCAGGCGTGTGCCTGAGCCCACCATTCTGCAGGCCTGGTCTCCACCAGATGAGAAATTAAACTTCATTCAATTTAGGAAACATTTGTCAAACTCCATCTATATACTTAGCCTCTGCCTGAAATCCTTTCTTGAACAAAGTGTTATTTCATTACTGTCTGCATTGTATTAATGCTACCCAAAGATCTTCCAAATTAGAAATACCCCAAAACTAATAGGTATGTTTCCCCCACCAGGGAATAATGGAATGTTAAAAGCATTTTATAGACCTGAACTTATTAAAGGTAAAATATTACACCTGTTTTTAAAATCCGAGCCAAGGAAGGAAAACACAGACTTGCTGGGACCCCACTTCCTCCCAAGGCAAAGGTAAGTTTAGGTATTCCTCACCACTCTGCAACTTTGAGTCTGCACATGAAAGCGAGGTGCCCGCAGGCAACAGGAGCGCAAGACCAGAAGCCAAGGATCATGAGTGTCGAGGGGCACTCGGATCCAAGAATGGGCAAGTCCAAGGAACAAAGCCAAGTGTAGAGTCAAGAAGTGGCTCTGAAGCCTTGGCCACTGCTGACAACAGACCTTCCGTGCAGAAGACCACAGCTGTCGCTTTAGCCTTCTCAGTGACTCCACAGTAGCTGGGAGTCACAGTCACAAGGATTCAGATGTAAAGGATGGCCCTCGGCACCCATGCTCCAAGGCTTCTAGACATCAGAGCAGCTCAAAAGCATGACTATACTTAGCCCCCTGGAATGAATTAGGATTATGTGGTTGGAAAGCTACATATTTAGAGGAGTCCTGCTTGTTGCTGCCCAGGTGACAGGCCATCATCACCCAGGGCCCTCTCCTGAGTCTGAGGGACTGTACTGCCAGGCCCAAGAAAGGAGGAGCTGGGAAATCCCCTTCACTTGCCTCATCTGTGCTCTCCTGTGTAGTCTTCAGCAGGCCTCCTCCTGTAATAAAGAACAGAAGCGATCTTCAAAATGCTTACGCATAAGTTAAACAAGGTGTCAGGAATTCTGAGTGTTTTATTTCAGTAAATCCATCCAGAGACCCGCTGAAAGAAAGGGACAGACAGACAGTAGATTGGCAGTGGTTGAACACTTACTTACTCGGCCCTGTACCTGAACTGAGCCAGCTAATCTTCACAACAACCCTTTGGGGTGGATACTATTTTTTTTTTTTTTTTTTTTTTGAAGTAATAGGGAACTGAAGCTTAGGGAACTTAAATGACCCATGTAAGGTGGTCCTGCCTGTTAGTGAGAGAGCTGCTGAGATCTGAACTCCAGTCTCTCTATCTCCGAGGCTCATGTTCTTTCCACTATATCAGAGGTTCTCCAGCTTTAAATGAGGACTAATTGTAAGGAGAGTGTGTTCAGAATTCAGACCCCTGCAGGTCAGCCCCAGAGGACTTCACTCAGTGAGTAGTCATGGCTTTGACAGAGGTGGTCCATGAACTGGTTTTGAGAAGTACTGTCCTATAGTACACTTGCTTCTTGGACACACTTGCTTCTCAGCATTTTCTTGTGCTTTCTAGGAACACTTGGAAAACCTGAAAGCCACGATAACCCTGTAGAAGCAATAGGGCAAATAGATTTGTCAACCACATGGATTAGAAAAGCACATGGTGAAGCCAGACTCTTGGGACTCTAAAGCAATTCATCCAGATCTAATTAGAGAGGCTCCTGCCTGTGAACAGGCCCCAGAACCTGGGACCAATTCTACCAGATTGTCCTGCATTTATATTCCTTCTGCACTGTAGTAAACCCCCTTCAAAACTTACAGCCTGTCGATCTTTTGGCCACAAAAATAAATAGAATGTGGATGCTTGCTGTAACAATTCAATTCTTTGCACTCCAAGGCCACATCCTCATCAATGTTCCCACCATTAAGCAACACTCGGACCAGTACCCAATGGTGCTGAAGGGCCAGAGGTGGGCTCTCATTGATGCTGTTCTCCCATGGGTCAGATGCCTATGGAGTCTTAGCCCCAGAGGAACAGAAGAGGGGCTTCCCCTGAGTACTTCTCCAAAAATATCACTTTTCCAGTGAACTTTTTAAAGACGCTATGTTAACATAAAAGTTAGTAAGTCTGTGATGAAAATGCATTAGGAAAATGGTTTGAAAGCAAAAGCTCTCTGCAATAATATTTAATAATAATAATTTTTCAGTGACTGAAATAGCAGTGATTGGATCATGAGAGGCTGGAGAAGGTCCTCTAAAGGGCAGACTGCACCCCAGGCTCACCTGGCCTGCTTCTACCTGGAGCACTTACAACTGCTGGACTCCGTGTCTTGTTCCATAGGAACAGTGGGTTTGGGCTGCAACCTACTTGGCACTGCCCTTGAATGGTTGGGAGAAAAAGAACAGGGAGAGCAGAAGAGTGTAAATAGGGCCAGCTTCATGGGCGTGCAACCTGTGCAGATGCACAGGGCCCCACACTTGCTTTAATGCTCTACTGTCAGTCTTGATATTCTTAATAATCTTTTAACAAGGGACTCTGCATTTTCATTTTTCACTGGGTCCCATAGAGACTATGTAATTGTTGCTGAGTTAAAGTCCCTGGACCAGGGGTGAGGGGTGGAGGGAAGCCATGTGCTGAAGACGTAGAGAGGATGATGTGGGTCTTATTTGCTTTCTTTAGAGAGAGAGAAAATTGTGAGGAAAAAAGTTTCATTAACTCCCAGCAGTGGTATGCTGGACTGGCCCATACCAGCTCATGAGAACAGATTATTAAATTTACAGGAATTTTGCAAGCTGGTTGTTAAACACAGCCGTCATTAAAAATTAAATTATATAAATTTAGACTAAAAATTTTTATACAGATAAATACTCAAATTTATGAGTTCCTAATATAGTACCACATTTTACTATTATCTATGCTCTTGAAATTATTTATATCTATTTTATCTACATGGCATAAATGCTCCACAGTGTTGTGCTACTGTTTGTCTTTTCCCAGCTCCTTGTTCAGGGAAGTCATGCTGGTAATTTGACATTGTCTATGTTGGGAGTATTTACAACATGGAAATCATCTTCCTCCTCAATTCCACCCCTGGAAAGTCCATTGTTAAACATTTACCAGCACATCACTGTCTCCCAGGTGTTGAGTTGGGAAAGGAACCCAAAATTGGAAGTTTTATTTTGTATCTCTTAATTAGGAGAAAGTAATGATTTGTTGCCACTGTTTTGCTTTTTTCATCTAAATATCTTATAAAATAACTCTCTACATGTTCTTCAAAGGAAAGGAACAGCATACCTTAAAAATGAGGAAATCACATACTAGTGAGTTGAGCAATTTTCTTAAAGAGATGACAATGGAACTTAAAAACTAAAGCTGAGAAATTTTCATTCTCAAATTGAAGTTATCACCTTGTGTTTTGTTTTTTATTCATCTCTTCTAAAAATTCTCCAGGATTAAGCCATCGCTTGGAAGCCAACCACTAAGCCTCAATTCTGTGAACTTCTGTTCTTCATGTATCATATGTTGTCTCTATTTGTTTCTGATTCCATTTGTTTAATCTTTGCCTTTACTTCCTGCTACATGGTAACAGGTATTATTTGATATATACCAAGCTTTTGTTGAGTGGTTTGTTTGTTTTTTTAATAAGTTTGTTTGCTAACTGTATTTGCAATTTTGTGAATTGTCTATTTATATCCTTTGCCTATTTATCACTTGCCTTTTAACATTTTTATTATTAGAAGTTTCCAAAGGCTTTTTATATAAAAAAGCTATTTACTCTTTTTAATTCACTCAAATATTTCCCCCCACTCTCATTTCCATTTTTATTTTGGTTTGGGAATTTTAATATATAGAAATTTAAAAATTTTATGTGGTTAAATGTGTCCACGTTTCTCTTTCTCTTTTATTAATTCTAAACTTGACAAAATTTTCCCAATCCAAAGATTTGGTGGATATTGAATTGTCATTTTAATTAAAATTTTATTAAATCTAGGATATAATTCTATATCACTTACCTTTATAGATGATCAATAAAAGTTTGTCAGTAAGTTATTGCTGGAGAAAAGAATGCCTTCAGTTCTGTTTCTGAGTTTGTCATTGGCTTAAAATCACAGCACTTAGTTGCTTTGTAGATCAGAACCTCAGTTCTTCCTCCTTGTGATACTGTTGTAATGATGTCTGATATTGAAAATACCTGGGAGAATGTGTAATGAGGTCTTAATCATGATATTGAATGTGAACTTCAAGAAAGTCCATTAGGAATCTGTATATTTAAAGAGAGTGCTTTTGACCTGTTTGCAGCACCAATATCCTTTAGATGGAGACTAGGAAAACCAACCAAATTTAAATTTACTCTTTCTAAATTATTCATGTAGACAAATCTATATTCTTCATAAATCAATTTTAAATATATTATTCTGGTAATATTTATGGATATTTAATATGAACAACATACTGTGTTTATATTAATGCTTTTAATATATTTTCTTATTTATTTCCCACTATTTCATAACTTCTTGTATTTACAAAGATCTAACTGTAACTCAGCTCTTATATATACTTTTAAAATTTTAATAAGTTCAATAAGTGTTCATGTTCACTATAGAAAACTTAGAAAATACAGATTAGTAAAAAGAAGAAAATTACCCTCACCCATTCTCACACTAGGAGCAATGTCAGCACTCTCAGCATTCTTGGGTGTATCTTTTAGGTTCTCTCCTATGCATATTTACATGTACTATAAGCACAATTACTTTTTGACAGTAGATTCTCTATTAAAAAACAACAACAACTCTTTGCTTTCCGTAATTCACATTTTAAACAATTATGATCTTGAAATCAATGTTAGTATTTATGAAGAGGTATGCTAGCACCCAAGGTTGCTATCTTATTCCAAAAAGAATTGATTTAAAAAATAATTCGGACATAATCTCTTCAAATATGGAACATAAAAGTGAAGGTTGCTTGGCAACTAAAATGATGCTAATGAGGAATTAAAGACATTACAAGAAAAGAAGAGTAGTTACCCTGTTCTTTCCAAATGCTAATTACAATAACCAGCACTGATTGCAGTGTAATAAATGAAGGAAACATAAAAGGCTCCCACTCAAAATTCTAGGTGTAAGCGTTTTTTTCCTTTTTAATTTGTATGGGGAAAGCCAGATGGGTTTTGTGGAGGAGAGGCTTTCCTTTCAGATAAAAAGGAAAACATCTTTTGTCTTTCCTAACTTTCTAAGGGAATCGTAAGAAGAGCGAGATAAAGCAGAAACACAAAGATGCTACAATTTGGTACATCTACGATTCTTCCACAGAGTAGAAAGGATGGTGGCCAGTGGTGTGAGGGAGGTCATCATATCTTCTTTGGTTTATTCCAGAGGGTGCTCAAGAGCTCTGGGGAAACTGTTCTTACGGGAATCTTCAAGCAGAAGATGGCACCAGCATGGAGCTTGAATAGAAAAGACATCAGTGATTAACTGAAATGGACAATAGGGACTTGAGGCAGAAGGGGAAGCACAGATTGCCAGTTTTGGAGTGAAGGAGAGAATGGAATAACCAGAGTGGTAAGGCAGTTGGGAATGAAGCCATCTGGGAAAGTGCGAAAAATAAAATCATAAGCCAGAAAGTGGGAATTTCTGGGGTGGAGAAGCAAAGGAAGCCATGTCTGCCTTCCCTTCCCTATCTTGTAGATAGCTTCATTTTAAGGGGAACCCAGGGCACTTAGCAAGCCAAGAAATGTCCCAGATTTATCATTTATGATTCTGTCTTGTTAGCATGTGGTTACATCCTAAGAGCATCCTTAAATCTGATGAGCAATTAGTCATATTAGATTTGCATTCAGATTTAGATATGCATTTTAGAATTTGCATTCATCTGTTTAATGCCAAATGCCTAAGGGTTTCTTCAGTCTCCCTCCCCATCTATCCCCATTTCATTAGCACCATGGGTTCCAGGTTTACTCCATCCAAACCTGCATTGGTGGGTTCACCGTTTATCTCCATTCCCAGGCAGTGTAGTTCAGATCAAACAGTAACCACTCCTGATATGCTGTCTGCTTCCCAGAAGATAGCTGTAGTACTGAAGCTGCTGGCCCTGAGGCTGTGTCAAGTTTGAGCACTTGGTCTCAGTGATCGACTCTGGGGGTCCACCTGACTCTGTGGCACTGCTGAAACCCCAAAGAAAGAGCTCCCACGTGTAGTAGCGCCTGTGGTCTCCACAACCTTTCTGTCTCCAGTGGCTGAGATGCCCACCACCTTTTCAACAACTACCACTCATCTACCTGAGATGAACTCACCTCAGTTAACTAAGAAAATGCCCTTAAAATTGCAAGAAAAAAATGATGTTGCAGGACCCTATGAATTAAAAGAAACTTGAGACATTTCAAACAGTCACAACAAGTGAACCTTATTTTTTAAAAATTATCTGTGTGCATTTGTGTGTATCTATACACTTATGGTATAATTATAGTATAGTATAGTATTATATAGTTACATTATAATATATTTGGAAATGTGGAGAGTAGATATTTTATGATATTAAGAAATTAGTGTTGATTTTGTTTTTAGGTGTATTAATGGTGCACTGGCTTTGTTTTTTCTTAGAAATATAGACAAATATTTCCGGACAAGAAGATTTCATGTCTGGGATTTGTTTTAAAATAATATGGGAAAGGGGACATGAGTGGGGTATAGATGGGTCAAGATTGGCCACAAGCTGATCATTGTTGAAACTATGTGAGTGTATGGAGGTTCCTAAATTGTTTTGCCTTCTGTATTTTCTTACAATTTTAAGTAATAAGATCTTTTTTTAAAAAAATGTCTTCAAATCTAAGAAAAATAGTTGATTCAGAATTACAGAAAATTCCAAGGACTCTATTGCTCTAATTTTCTTGGATGATGAAACAGAGTAACTGTGCTTATATTTAAGAAGTGGCTACTTTAATGATACACCCTTGAAATAATTTACTGTACTGTACTTAGCATCCCATGTCACATTCAGCCCAGCCCCTAACCAACACTGAGATGATGAATTTCTGGGTATCCTAAAAGACAAAAAAATAAATAAAAAATCTGGAAACTTTAAACTTCAATCCTACTGTCAGAGGCAGGAATTGAAGTTAAGTGAGAGAATGTAATACCCTGCCTCCACCCTCTCCCCCCTAACACACACCCCTGGCTTTGGTTAGGGAAATGCCATGGATGTGACCTGCCTGATTTCAGCAAGGCAATGAGTGGGTTACAGCAGGAGACCATGGGAGGCCATACAGCACCGTGGCTTTTAGAATCGAATCCTGACTCTGCCACTTACCGAAAGTGGGGTTAGGCAAGTTATTTTACTTTCATTTTCTCATCTGCAAAATGGGGGTAGTAGTGAAAATTTTTAAAGATTGTTTTGGTTTGGGTCAAAATTAAATAAAGTTGTCTTAGTTTAGGTTTTCTCGGAAGCAGACTCTGGGACAAGGATTTGAGTACAAATAGTTTACTTAGAAGATGATCCCTAGGAAAAACTGGTAGAGGAGGCATGATGGCAGCTTATAGAGTGCATTATCCAGTGAGTTACTACTCTGGGAGTAACTCCCAGTTCAGAAGATGCTTTTGAGGGTTATTGTACCCAGGTCAAGGAAACTGGAGTATTTATACACCAGTGCCTATCAGTCATTGATTGAGGGCTGCTGCTAGGGGTTTTAATTCTCCAGTGCTTCTGGCCTGCCTTGCACAAAGATGGGGCTGAATACAGTCTCCAGAGAAAGCCCTAAGGAAGGTGAAAGTTGGGTGAGCATGCACGATAAAGTTAAGTCCTGAGAGAATAGGGGTGGGCACTGACAGGGTCTATAGAGTCATACATATAAAGTACTCATTGTGTTCCTGGTAAAAAGTAAGTGCTCAGTAAATGTTCATTGGACAAATATAGGCTACATAAAATTTCAGATAAACTAATTCATACGTGGATAATAATCCTATGCATATGGATATGAGTATGAATGGATGCCATTCTGCAAGTGTAGTATAACCATTTTTCATTGTTTCTGGATGTTTTCATCAGACTTAAACATGTTTTTGCTAGAAACAATTCTGGAAATATAAGTGCATTAGATAAAAATCAAGGTTCTTGAAGATCAATAGAGTCAATAGAACACAGAGAACTTCAGTAGGAATAAACATAAAGTCTTGTACTAAAGTTAAAAAAAGGCACTTCAAATTTGTTCTGGATGGGAAAAAAACTAGGTCAATTGTAGTTCTTGTGAAAAATTCAAAGGGATTTCAGTAGATTATAAATTCAATATGGACCAATAGTGTCATGCATCTTCTAAAAAAGTTAAAATAGTCTGAGATGGATGGCATTAATAGAAATAGACTCTCCAGGTAAAGGGAGTAATCCTCCCATTGAATTCTGTGGTCTAATCCTAATGCTGACACATAGTAACTTTGTGACCTTAGCTAGTATCTTAATCTTTCTGAGACTCAGTTTCTATCAACATGTAAGTTAATACATACTACATTGGATTTTTGCAAAGTAGGTATCTTACAGAAAGTTAGAAATAATGTATGTAAAATATTATCTTAATGCCCTTACACAGAAGATACTTAAAAATAGTAGCAATCAATATTACTATAGACTTTTCAAATGTTAGCATAACATTCCCTCAGATCAACAATACAAACCACCATAGGATCCAAAATCTCACTATGGAGATGCAAGATGGAGAGATCTAGTTGGAATGGTGTTTTAGTTTCCTAGGCTGCTTAAGCAAATACCATGAAGTGGGTTGGGTTAAACAATTGGAGTTTATTTGCTTGTGGTTTTGAGGCCTGGAAGATGTCCAAATCAAGGCATTGTCAAGGTGATGCTTTCATCCCCAAAGACTGTGGTATTCTGGGGCTGGCTGCCAGTGATCCTTGGTTCCTCTATCACATGGCAAGGCACATGGTGGCACTTCCTGGTCTCTTCCTTCTTCTCTGGGTTCAGCTTCTTGCATCCTGTGGCTTTCTCTCTCTTTGTCTGAAATCCATTCTCTTAGTAAGAGGACTAAGACCCATCCTGATTGAGGTGGGTCACACCTTAACTGAAGTAGCCTCATCAGAAGGTACTACTTACAATGGGTTCCCACTCACAAGAATGGGTTAAATTTAAGAACCTATTTTTCTGGGATACATTCAGTTCCAAGCCACCACAAATGGCTGTGTCAAAAATTTCCAGGATGGTGTCATAAGAGACACAAGCTGGTATGAGCCTAGTAAGTAGTGCTATAATTTAAAATTTTACATGAATTTGAGATATATTAATAGGTGTTCAGTAAGCAAGGTCTAAAAAATAATTCTCTCATTTTTCAAAATACTGGTCTGGACATGAACTATCTTAGGGGATTTATTAGAAGGAATCAGAGTATTTCATATAATTAAAGCACAGGAAGTGCACAGGGTTCCTGTAGGCCTTAAGACTATGTGAAATCAGGGACTAGAACTCCATCAGGAGACTCTAGCTCTCTCCCTCTCTCTCTCTCTTTTCTCTCTGTCAGCAAATCATTTTCTTTCACTGGAGATTTGTTTCTTCCATGAGTAAGGAACATGGCACCAATAGCTGCAAACTCTGCAGTTCTTACCATTATATATTTAATATTTTTTCATCTAACTCAATGAAAAAATTGCCAGGGAAGAACTTTCATTGGTTCAAGTTAGGTCAGGAGGCTACTGCTTGAACCAATAACCAATGATCAGGTAGGCGGAGTCATTTAATAATGCAGCATTTCTGTCTAAGACCACATGATTGAAGTTGGGATAGCAACATTTCCCAAAGGAAGGCTGATGGACTGGGCATACAAAACAGAATCTGTCTATTGTACCAAGATCTGACCAAATACTAGAGTGCAATGTTATTAGGTGCACCATGGCCACCGGGTGCACAGAGTCCGTCATGGGGCAGGTCGTTATACTTAAGACAAGAAGAATTCGGTGAACTCACCACTCACCTTGGCTCTTTGACTGTTTCCACTTTACAAATAATGGTATGGGAAGCTAGAGCCCAAAGAGCAGTGTCTTTTCTGGCAGAGGAAACAAATTATATGTTTAGGCCTTCTGGGGTGGTGAGAATTTGCAGAGTGGGGTACTGATGCAGAGGAATCTAGAGTGGGGTCACCTTTAGTCTTTGGCCAAATTCTAATCTATGCATGAATATGGTGAGATTCCATGATGCCTGACAGTAAATTGCTACTGGGGAGTTAGAGAGCCTAAGGAGGTCTCACAGTCTAGGAAATATTACAGTTCCAACCAGCCAGAGTGGAGAGACATAATGCCTGTGGCATTCAGTTAAGTCACGATGAAGGACCCAACTTATGAGCAGGGTTACTTTTGCCCTAAGAAAGCCTAAATCCAAGCCTAGACAGGATCAGTCTAAGGCTTTTTGAAATTAAATAACTCTATAAAGGAACATGATCCAAAGTCTCAACATTGCATCACAGTGTGTGGCATGTAATAAAAAATTGTGAAACATACAAAGAAGCAGGAAAATGTGACCTATAGCCAGAAGAAACAGTCAATAGAAATGAATTCAGAGATGACGCAAATGTTGGATTAGCAGACAGGGAAAATAAAACAGCTATTATAAATATGTTGAAGTATTTAAAGTAAGGTGAACAGATGGATAATCTCAATAGAGAAATGGAAATAATTAAAGGAACCAAATAGAAATTCTAGAACTGAAAAACGTACCATATATCATAATGAAAAATGAAAGGGCCTGGACTAGCCAAAACATTCTTGAAAAAGAGGAACAAAGTTGGAAATTTTACCTGCTTTCGAGACTTATTATAAAAGTATAATAAGACAGTGTGGAGTAGCCATAAGGATAGACAAATGCATCGGTGCAACAGAATAGAGAGTTCAGAATGAATTATCATATACGGTCAATTGATTTTCAACAAAGGCACCAAAGCAAGTCAATGTCGAAAAGGATGTCCTTTCAGCAAATGATGATGGAACAACTGATATCCATATGAAAAAATGAACTGTGACCTGTATCTCACACCATACACAAAAATAATTTAAGATGAATTAGAGACCTGAATATAACAGTTAAAAGAGTAAATTTTCTTCAAAGAAATATAGGAAAATATTTTTGCAAGCTTGAGGTAGGTATTTCTTAAGACAAAAAGAGCACTAACCATAAATTAAATATTTAATAAGTTGGTTTTCATAAAAATGAAAAAAAACTTCTGCTCATCAAAAAATACTGTTAAGAAAATGAATTGGCAAGGCACAGACTAGGAGAAAATATTTGCAATGCATATCTTTGGCAAGAACTTGAATTCAAAATATGTAGATAATTCCTATATTCCAATAATAAAAAGACAAATGATACAATTAAAAGTGGGCAAAATAGTTGAACAAATACATCACAAAGATATATAGTAAATAGACACATAAAATGTCCTCAACATCAGAAAATATGAATCAAAATCTCAATGATATACCACTGTGTATCAACCAAAAAGGCTACAATTAAACAAGTGACAACACCAACTGTTAATGAAAATGTGATGCAGCCAGAACTCTCATATATTGCTGATGGGGTTGTAAAATGATATTACCACTTTGGAAGACTGTTTGGCAGTTTTTGTAAAGTTAAATATACCCAATTCCACTTCTAGGCATTTACTCAAGAGAAATGAAAACATATGCCTACAATTTGACTTGTGCAAGAATGTTCATAGCGACTTTATTCATAAAAACCCCAAAGTGGAAACAACCCAAATGTTACTCAATGTCAGAAAAAAAAAAAAAAAATTGTGTTATTCTTATACAATAGAATGAGTATTCATCAACAAAAAGAAATACATTCATCCGTGATAAACCTCAAAAACATTATTCTGCATTAAAGAAGCATAACCCACAAAAAAGTACAAACTGTATGAGTCAAATTATAAGAAGTTTTAAAACAGGCAAAACTAATTTGTGATTGAAAAATAATCAGAATAGTGGTTTTTTGGTGGGGTCGAGTTGGAGGAACTGACTTGGAAGGAGCATGAGAGAACTTTCTGGTCCAGAGAAATGTGCTGGGTCTTTAGAGGGATTTGGGTTACATGGATGTAGGTATTTATCAGAAGACATCAAACTGTATATTAAGATATGTGCCTCTCACGTACCTCAATAAGATTAAAAAAAAAAAGATTAAAAAAAATGAAACCACAACACCAAAACAGGTTACGAAAAAAATTAATAGCAATTCCTTATTTTGAATTTTGAATGAGGAGAAATCCGTGCCCATGTGGTAGAGCTTGCTGGAAGGCAGAGCAGGATTCCTCAAGGCATCAGGCAGATTAAGATTGAAGCTAATATCTGCTTCACCTGTTTTCATCATTTGGGTTCCTCTTGATTCCATGTAATCAAATATGTGAGGGCCAGAAGCTGAGAGATAAAAGGCTCTTGACTCAGGAACCAGAGCCCTCTTCAAATGATTCACTGGGCAAAGGGTGGGGAAATGAAAACCCTACCAAAAAGAATGACTTTATTCAATCAGGTGGCCTGTTGCTGATGATAGAAATACTATTCCCAAGACCTGCAAGAACTAAAGAGCTAAAATGGCAAATTAAATGGAAGGTTAATTCACGAGCTATGTCAGTCCAGCAGAGGGGTTAATTGAAATCTACTGAGAACCCACTCATTTCATTTTAATCATTATTTTGAGTCTGTTCCAATTGTTTCACCAGAGTTGGTGAAATATTATAGAATAAATAGTGTCTAATCCCCCTATGGGTCCTTTCTCTGGCAGAAGAGTTGTTACTGGTAAAAGTCCAAAGGGTTGGATAGTAGAAAAGGGAAGGAGAAGTTTTTCATATACTGGACAAAATTATCTTGCCCAAACAAAGTAGAAGGGGGTCATCCCTGGGATTGAGTTTTCGGTGTCCTTTCATTAATGCTTAGAAAGTAACAGCCCCAACTGGATACTTCCTATGCAACCAGGGAGAAAGGGAAAAGGAGAGGATGCCCAGACACCAAAGGCCAAAAGACCGTTAATCAGGAGAACCTGTGAATCCTTATTTTGAAAGGTATGAAGAACACTGGCCTCTTAGAAATAAAATGTCACCTCTCACAATAAGGCTGTGTGAGCCCTAGGGAGAGCAGCTTTGTCGTTGTGTAGTAGGAAATTCCTTGTGGCCCAGATCAATTACCTTTCATCATGACTGTCTGGCTCATATCAGATTGATTTCTGATGTGCTTCTGCTTGTGCCTTGGAAATTAGAACTAACCAGTATGACCCGATCATCATGCATGTATATTCACACACACCCTCTCTAGCCTTCCTTTGGTGGTTATGTTGCTGCAGTGACTATGTGGTTATGAAAAGGTCTACAAGTAGAAATTAAAATAAGGTTCAAGGTTCTTTAGAAATGATTCATCTTGAAAAAACAGCCCTTAGGTTGTAAGGCACCACAACTTGGCAATTTTAACAGAATGTCATGTAAGAGGGTGGTACTCTCCTCTTTTTACAGATCATCTGTTTTTTGCAGAATTTTGACAGAAAGATCAGAGTAAAGGCAACTCAGTTTAGTATGTGAGGTCCCCCAAACCTTGTGCCTGATCTATATATCCACACGTCTCTGCCAGTGCTCTTGAATGCAACCAAACTGGACTCACAATCTTTCCCCGATTTGCTTTTAAATCTCTTACATCCAAACCATTTCTCCCCTTAACAATACCATTACTTCCATCCCAGTTTGTCAAACTCTCACCTTTCCTTCACGGCCCACCTCAAATGCCACCCTCTTCATGAAGTGTAACCATTTCTTCTAGTGAAATTTTGTCTTTCCAGTCCTCTAACCTGCTTAGCGTTTTGTTGGAAGCTCCCTCCAGGCCCTTACTCTATTTTGTACCGTGTTATAGACTGTAGCTTCCTGACACTTACTCAAACAGGATCGTGGTTATCTCTGCATTCCCCACAGTACCCACCATAGTGCTTTTTGAACAAAGAACACTGGACTTGGGATGAGAAGACCTAGACCTGGAATTCCAATTCTGCTGCTTGTTGGTGATATGATCCATGGGCCGGTTATTTATCCAGGAGGGCTATTTGAATGATCTAATACCTGGTTCAACATGGGCACCCACAGAGAAGGAGCCATTTGGACATTCTTCCCAGCTTTTGTGCCATCTTGTCTGTAAAATGGATACAGTTACTACCCACCTCACAAGGCTGTTGTAATGGTCAAATCAGATAATACATGTGTGAGTACTTTGTAAAGTGCAAAGTGCTATGCAAATGTAAGTGAGGGTTGTTAGTGGTGTTTCCAGTGCACTTGTGTGGGTTGGTTGCCCTCTCCTCTCTCAACATCGCCTAAAGTGCTACTCCTGCTCAGACAGGGCTCCTAGGAACAGACCAAGGGTTTGTTGATAAGGTGTGCCATGACACACCAATTTGAAAAATCTTGGAGTCAACCTATTAGATCCCATGGAAACTCAGATTATTAGCTGCTTCAAAGATGGTCCCTTACCTTTTCATTCCTGGAAATCTCAGTTTTGGAAAGTTGATTCAAAATTTATTTTCTAGGAAAGCTTTGTGAACTTTAGTCTAGCCTTTTCTTACTTGATGACACCTTGTTTTATGGCATGACTTTAAAATTCAGAACCTTTAAAGATAGTTGGAGACTCACACTCAGCTGTTTTCACTGTATGTCGAGGGGTTTCTCTGCCCAGATCTATAATTGGAATTAAATGCCAGAGACATTAACACAGATCACAAGAACAGCCTAACTCTTATTTCTTTCCTTGTCTGTATAGTTTCTTGTCTCCTCCGCTTACCCTCTTTTCTTAAAAGCTGGGTTCATTTCCTCACCATCACCCCCTGCAGTTTCTCACATCTCCTGGGGACACAAATCCTTGGCCACTGCTCCCTTCTGAAGGCATTTAACTCTTTCCTCATGGTGAGCACTGGAATGTAGTGTTTTGTCTTTATCAGTAGTCGATGTCTGTTCTTACATACTGTGTTTGAAATGAAAGAATGGCCCCATGGAACATGTCCAGCAGGATATTAGAGACCGCAGGGAATTGAAAAGAAGTAGACACAACCCTTCTGCTTATCTTTAAAGGGTCCCCATTTAAGGGGCAAAGCAGGACAGTCATAAATATGAATCATGTAAATACTAGAATCAGAATGATAAAACAACCAGAACAATAACTTGTAGCCTCTTATTGCCACTTCCTAGTTTTGAACCCTTTGCTAAGTTATCTCACCTCTCTTGAGTCTGTTTCTTCATTTGTGAAACAGAGAGCATCTCTCCCTTGCGGAGTTGTAGTAAAAGTTAGAGAGGATGTCTGTAACATGGCCTCGTCTGTATGTGGCACATATAGGTGCTAATAGACGTGGTAATTATTGTCATTAGTGTTCTCATTTAGTATGCAGGCTGCTTCCAGAAACTCTTGAGTTTTGAAGTAAAGGATGTGCCTTTATCTTCACAGCTTTCAGGGTGAGAGGAAGAGGGATATGGTGGAAAGGGGAGGCTAAGTCAGAAGAGCAGAACTCAAGTCCCAACACTGTTACTCATCAGATGTGTGATTTTAGACAGGTCACATTGCCTTATTCTCTGTTTTCTCACCTATAAAATAATGAAACAAATAATGCCCACCCCACGGGTTGTTGTGAGGCTCAAATGAGATAACATACATGGAGACTAGTAGCAGGCCATAAAGCACTAGTAATGCAGGTTACTAGTTCTTGAAGAGCAGTGAGGGTTTCATGTGCCTACGTGATGACTGTCAGGCAGCCTAGATTAGGGGACCCGCAAGTGAACCAGACATCACAGTGGTTTGGACTCAGTTCAGGACCTTGTTCTCTCCAAAAGATCTCCAAGCCCTTTCCTTATCTTGACTGATTCGCTGATGATCTGTCCTGGGAGGGATGGTGGTAGGACATCATCACGTCTCATTCTGAAGATGAGCAAACAGAGACTCAGAAATGGTGAGGTTCATTTCCCAGCCCTGCCACTTACTGCTGTGTAAACTTGGGTCAGTTACTGTACCCCCTTTTTGCCTCATTTTCTTCATTTTTCAAATGGCAATAATACCACCTATCTCCTAGGGTTAAAACATGTAAAGGCTCTTTTGGAACAGTGCCTGCTACACAGGAAGCACCCCATATGTGGTAGCAGACAGAGGCAGAGACAGTGTGTCATGCTGAACCTTGACCATAGTTCATTTCTTCTGGTCAGATGCTTCATTTACTCCACCAGCACCAAATATTTCCCCATCTCCTGCAATCCCAATTGGTAACAGGATTGTCTCAGTGTAACATTTTGGATGTTTCTGTAAGACAATGGCACAGCATCAGTTCATGACTTGGGATATTTTCAAACACATTCTTATTTGGCTCCTGAGTCCTGAGGAGAGCCCGGTTCTCCTTTCCTTCAGATAAAAGATTCCTCACCCACCCATGCAGTTCTATCTTTCAAAGTTGTTCTCCAGTTCCTCATGCAGATTTGCTCTTTAGCACCCCAGTAAACACAAATAAATCCTTTTGTCTTGAGGATCTGAGGAGAGGGCATACTTAAAACTTGGGATCAGGAGGAAACTTAGAGGGCCACCAACCAACTCTGCCATGGAGTGAGACCGTGCTTGAGGAGAAACCAAGGTCTATCTGATTGGCACAGATAGTGTGACAAACCACACTAGTCAGCCACATTTGGTTGTGGTTGTAATTACATTTTTTCATGAAAAATCGTATTCCCAATCTAGAATAGCCAAGGATTAACAGGAGTTCATGTCCAACCTTTCGTAGTAAATTTGGAAAGAGAAAAACAAAATAGTATTCCAAGTCCAGCAAGAGAAATAAGAACAACTCATCACTGTCATAGTTCTTTGCAGTTTATGCAGCATTTTTCATATACCTAATCAAATATAATCTGATCCTCTGCAACCAAAGAAGAGAAGGGGACTTTCAGAGTAATTTCTATCTGATTACAAAAGACTTTGCTCAGTTACTTTTACCATACTTGGTGATATGATGATAATTTTTATATAGGGATGTTCATTGCAGAGAACTATGACAAAGGTCAATTTCTGTGGTATAAAGCATATTTTGTGGTAGGACTACATTCAGTGTGTTGATACTTTTTGTCAACACATACCAGTTATTTCAATCCTATCATGCACTGGAATGTAGTTATCTAGGCTGGTAAGTCTGATAGGATCAAGTCATACATTGAGAAAAATTTTCTGAAGAAGGCTGAGTTTGTGGCTGCCTGTAATTCTCAGATAGGCCTTATATTATTTCACTGTGCAATTATTTGGGAAACTCCCCAAGTTGCCTTTTTAATACCTATTTGACCTGTCAAAAAATATGCAAAAAAAAAAAAGGCCCAGATTTTAACGGACAAGATTTAAGTGATAGGTGCATGCTCCAGTGATCAAGGTAAGAGTGTTGCCGCAGATTTCCTTCCCCATTTTGTTTTTCATCTCTTTTTATTCAGTCCTGCCCCTTTTTATGGCCAGCTATTTTTCCAGCTGTCGGCCGGCAGCTCTCCGTGTTCCTCTGGGAAGCTGGGACAGGGCCTAGTGCTCTCTCTCCCCAGCCAGGCACTTCGCTGTGGTGCTGCAGTGTGAATGGTCACTGTTCATGAGCCCAGCTGGCTGGGCAGCTCACCAAAGAATCAAATTGCAACACAATTGCCCAGCCAGATAATTCATTTGTTCCCAGGAAGTTTGATGAGCTGGGGGAGAAACAGCCACCGAAAGTTACCTTCAGCTGGCACTACCTTCTGAGAAAGGCTGTCAGTGGAATTTGAAGTCATGCTGCTGTCCTGGGGTCAAATCTCTGGGTCTTCCGAAGACCTTCCCTCCTCTTCCTTTCCACTTGCTCTTAGCCCCGTCCCACTCCACCCACAGACCTGTGTTTAATTTGCAGAATTGAAGAGGAATACTTCCCTCACTTCTCAGACCCCTGGTTCTTCAAGTGATAGGTCTGGAAGGCAGGCTTTTCTGCTCAGCAGAGGCAGTGCAGCGAGAACTCTTTTTCACTTTAGGCAATTCATGCGCTTGGTTAGACGCTTATAGATTGCACTCGCTCATCCAAAAAATCTAGGTCATTCCTTACATAGAGTTTCTGCTTTGGAAGGAGACCATTCCTCCGGGATCCACGTTTCTGTTGATGTCTAGCTTGGCTGAGGGAACAAAGAGTGCTTCTGCTGCAGAAGGAGGGAGAAATGGGGGCACACATGGGGGCTGTGGCTGTGAGCTCTCAGACACCCTGGCATCCTCATCCACCTCGCTGCTGGCTTGCTCTCTGGGTTCCAGTTGTCCTGGCTAAATGGTGTTAATAATATCTATCTTCCTCGTGTTGATGTCTAAGGGTTAGGCTCTTCAGGGAGATATTTGCAGTATGTGCAATAATTCCAGTGAGAAAGGGTACGTTGGTCTGTATAAATGTAGGGCTTCTCAGGGAGAAAAAGAGAGTGGGAATGGGGTGTGGCTAAAAGTTAGAGCCCTCTCCAAGATAACCAGTCTGCACCACACTAGCCTCCTACGCCCTCAGGAGACACCCTGGAGAAGAGGAGGCAGGAGCCAAGGAAAGAGGCTTGGGCCCAAAGCTCAATTTCCTCATCCTTAAAATTGAGTCCATAATTCCTGCTACTGCACAGGGTTATTGTGTGGCCCAAATGTTCAATGCAGGCCACGCAGTTAATTGAGTGTAGAGTGCTGTGAAAACGTAAAGTGTTGTTATCAGGTATTTTCCTTCTGGAGAATGGTGTGGTTCTCCAGCCACTGGCTTGTTTCAGAGATGGTGTGTGCGTGCTCATGCACAATTCATGTGTGAATAGGATGTGTGTGTACAAGCATGTGTGTCTCTAGATGCTAACAGCCTGGAAAGTCTCCCCCTCCTTCCTGCTCACCACCCTGGCCCCAGCAGCACAATGAATGAGCATCAGTAGAACAGAGGAGGAAGCACAGGTTCAACTTTTCCTTCACCAAAAGTGTTTTATAGGTTTGGCCTCTCTGAGATAGGAGTGGAGGGAGGCCTAATTAGACCAAATCACCTTTATCTTGTAGTTGCTGAGTCAGGTTTTTCCCTTCTCTGTGTCCCTGGCTTTGGCCATTGCACCATTTGTCATCACCTCCCAGAGGTTGGGTGAGAGCAGAGAGAAGAGGCAAAACTGCCCAGCTTATTGCCCACATTGGTAAGACTCATCTTGCCTGTTGCAAAAGTGTGAAATTGCAGTTCATGGTTAAATTGAGGTCTGTGCATTGCCCATGTCATGGTGTCCCTCCCCTTAGCTATCATGAATAAATAATTAAAAGCTAATTGTAAAAAAAAAAAAAAAAAAAGCTAATTGTGACCAAGATATTCAGAGTTCTATAAATTCTTGGACACTGTACTGTACCAAGAAATAGAAAATATTCTTACTAGATGCACACTTTCTCACTAATGTAACAGGTGCCACACCTTTGGTCTGGGGGTGATATATCAGGTTATCCAAGAGGAAACAAAAACATAGCTAGATTTACAAGTTACTGGGAGCTTGCCTTCTCCCTAATTCTCACCTCAAAGTTTTCATCCCTGGGTTAGAGCACTAACCACTCCAAGAAATGGCTGTTGAGATGCAGATAACTCTGAGAGGCCTTTGAAGTCCTTCTCTCCTCCTGGGGAATTTGCTGATCTGGATTAGCAAGGCCCAGAGGGCACAAGATTAAAGGTGTGGTGAGGAGTGAAGTGGCTTCTGGAGCACCTGGGGAGCAGGGAGGCTGCACTGACCAGGTAGGAACGAATACAAAAAAGGAAGCAAGAGGGCACCAAGCCTTCCAACCTCAGGTCTTTTGAAGAAACCTGCCACCGTGCTTACTGGGGGCAGCTGCACACGTCCTGAGAGCTGACTGCAAGCATCTCTGCCCAGCTCTGCATTCAATGACATCACATTGCTAGCCTGAAATTGGCCATGGTGGGAGTATTTACAGCATGGAAATCAGCAAACGCTACAAATCAAGGTTTTCCCTCCAGGAGAGCTGGTTATTAAACATGTACTAGCCCACCGCTGACTGCAATCATTCTGATTCTCAAACCTGATCCTGAGCAAATCACTTGCTTTCTGTTTGTTCTCCCCCCTCTAGCCCTGAGAGGCTAGAGGCTAAAAAGATCAAGTGATGTTGATTACAGATAGTATCTGTTGCTCAGATAGTAGGAGGTGTGAGAGTTCAAAGCATATATCACCACATTCTTTCTTTGCATGCACTTCCTGTCTCAGTTGTATTAAAAAACAACAACAAAAAAAAAAACACACCACCTAGTGGGCTTTTCAGCTCATTGCTTTCTGTACTCTCCAGACAGGATTTAAGTCTAATAATTTGGCCTTGCTGTCAGATATGTCTTATTTCTTTGAACATTTATTGCATTCTTATATGTTCAGAAATCTGTGTGTGTATCCGTCACGTTCTACCTGGACCCAGACAATCCTTATTTCTGGAGATTTTGACATGCATTGGCAGCTTCAGTCCTGCCACAGGCTCTAGTTCCAACACTGCCCCTTACAGTTTTCTCATCCAGGGTTTCCCAATATCATGTCTGGCCCCTGCTTGTGATACACCTATTATATTCTCTTGTACCCCCAGATGCTGATAGCTTGCTGATCTCAATATACTGACATTCTGCCTTTGTTACACACACCAACAGATTTCCATGGATATCAAAATAAAGGGAAAGGAAAGGTTCTGTCCTGGAGTTTTTCTCTAGTGTTGGACACTTGTTTTCGTGTTTCATGCCCATTTTGCAGTGAGTGGTTTCCATCTCATCCCACAGAAAAGTCTTCAGTGTCAGAAGGCCTCCTGTACAGGAAGTAGCAAGGCCTGAAATTTAGCCTTTTGCCAGCTGCACCCACAGGATTCTGCTCATCCAGGAGCAGTTCACTGCACTCACAGGCAAGCAGGTCATTTAAGACTAAGCCAAGGAAAGAAGAAAAGAGCTTGCGGACCTATTTAGAGGCAGAGGAATGGACCAGATGGCCTCTTGAATCTTGAGGTTCCAGGTCACCTGACCACAGATATCATGAGATCCTTTCTGAAACACCACAACTGGATTGGATCTCTCCCTCCTCTGAACCTTACCACCATTCAGTGTGGTCTCTGTGGGTTCTGCTCTTAATGCTTACTGCCTGATGTTATATGTTTTGGGTCTTATTCCCCAACTAGATTGTGAGCTCCTTGATGACAAGAGTTTCCTTGTGGC
>JAQZBX010006456.1:0-53143 GCA_029593785.1 Cabassous unicinctus | reverse complement strand
TCATCCCATGATGTCAACATCACCTTAATACCAGAGCCAAAGATGCCACAAGAAAGGAAACTATTGACCAATGTCTCTAATGAACCTAGTTGCTAAAATCTTCAACACAATACTTGCTAATTATATTCAACAACATATCAAATGAATTATACAACAAGACCAAGTGGGCTTCATTCCCAGTATGCAGGGATGATTCAACATAATAAAATCAATCAAAGTAATATACCACATAAACCAATCAAATGAAAAAAAATCATGATAGTCCCTATAGATGCAGAAAAAGCATTTGAAAAAAAATACAGCACTCTGTCCTGTTAAAAATCCTTCAAAAGATAATAATAGAAAGAAACTTCCTCAGCATGATAAAGGGTATATATTAAAAAGTCCACAGCTAACATCATATACAATGGTGAAATCTTTAAAACGTTCACCCTAATACCTGGAACAAGACAAGAATGCCCCCAGTCACTGCTCTTACTGAACATTGTGTTAGAAGTACTTGATCAAGCACTTAGGCAAGGAAAAGTTATAAAAATCATTTAAATTGTAAAGGAAGAAGTGAAAATTTCACTACTTGCAGATGACATGATCCTATATATATAGAAAGCCCTGAGAAAGTTACAACAAATCTTCTAGAGGTCATAAATGATTTCAGTTAATTTGCAGATTATAAGATTCATGTGCAAAAAACAGTAGCATTTCTACACACCAATAAAGAGCAATCTAAGGAGGAAATCAAGAAAAAATTCTCATTTGCAATAGCAGTGAAAAGAAACAAATACCTAGAAATAAATTTAAATGAAGATGTAAATGACTTGTATGCAAAAACTACACAGCACTGTTAAAGCAAATCAAAGAAGACTTAAATATATTGAAGATTATTCCCTGTTCATGGATAGAAAGGCTAAACATCATTAAGATATCTATTTTAGGTAAACTGTTTTACAGATTTCATGCAATCCTAATAAAAATTATCACAGCATTTTTTACTGGATTGGAAAAATAACTATGAAATTTATTTGAAAGAGCAAGAGGCCCCAAATAGCCAAAGACATATTGAAAAAGAAAAATGAATTTAGAAGAATCTCACTAACCAGATTTAAAACATACTACAAAGCTACAGTGTTCAAAACTGCAAGGTATTTGCACAAAAATAGTTGTACTGACCAATGGAACTGAATTGAGAATTCTGATATAGATACTCATATATAAAGTCAAGGATATTTGACAAGGCCACCAAGCCCATTCAACTGAGAGAGTTTGACCCCTTCAACAAATGCTGCTTGGAGAACTGGATATCCATATCCAAAAGAATGAGAGAGGAACACCATCTCACACCTTATACAAAAATTAACTCAAGATGGATAAAAGATCAAAATATAAGAGCCAAGACCATGAAGATCTTGGAAGATAATGTAGGGAAGAATCTATAGGATCTAGTCTTATGAAATGGTTTTAAAATTTTACACCCAAAGAATGAGCAATGTGAGAAAAATGAATAAATTGGACCTTCTCAAAATTAAAATCTTGTGCACCTCAAATGAGTTTTTCAAGAAAGTGAAAAGGCAGCCTACTCAATGGGAGAAAATATTTGGTAACCACATACCTCATAGGCACCTAATATCCAGCATATATAAAGAAATCTTACACCTCAAAAATAAAAAGACAAACAACCCATTTAAAAAATAATCAGGTGATTTCAATGGGCTTCTCCCAAGAAGAAGTACAAATGGCTAAAAAGCACACTATAAGATGCTCAACATCACTAGCTATTAGGGAAATGCCAGTCAAAGGTACAAGGAGATATCATCTTGCACTCATTAGATTGGAGGCTCTTAAAAAAAACAGAGGACTACAAATGTTGGAGAGGGTGTTGAGGAATGGGAACACTTAACAACTGCTGGTGGGAATGTAGAATGGTGCAGCCATTGTGGAGGACAGTTTGGTGGTTCCACAGGAGACTAACTATAGAACTGCTATAGGATCCAGAAATCCCACTGCTGGGTATATACCCAGAAGAATTTGAAAGCAGGGACATAAACACATATATGCACACCAATGTTCTAAACAACATTATTCACTATTGCTAAAAGTTAGAAACAACCCAAATATCCATCAACAGATGAATGGATATACAAATTGTGGTATATGCATACAATGGAATATTATTCAGCTGTAAGAAGGAATGCGGTATTAACACATGGGATAAAATGGTTGAATCTTGAAGACCTTATTTTGAATGAACCAAGCCAGGCACTGAAGGACAAATATTACATGATTTCACTGATATGAATTAAGAAAATTGAGCAGATTCACAGAGCTGCAGTCTGAAAATAGGTTTAGAGGTAACAGAAAGGGAGAAGAAGGTTGTGAGCCAATGCCCATATGTTAAGATGGAAGTATGTATTTGTGCAGTGGATAAGCATGACAATGGTGCACTGATGCTATTGGGTAGGGCGATGATGGTTTGTGAGGTGGGAAGGGTGGAGAGGGTTTGTGGAGTGTCCATGGAAATGGGGGAAGGTTTGGTGGAAGGACCAGGTGAACACTGGGCATTTGTGGATATGAGGTCGAAACTACAACATTGGGAATGTTCTTTTGGTAGTGTGACAGGGGTGGATTACTAGTTTAGGCTGTTGGATGTGGGGAGCATTCAGGTCAGGGTGCACCTGGGGCAGTCTTCAAGGGTGTGTGTGAGTGTTCATCATGTCATATTGTGCTGTATCAGTGGGTGGAGAACCACATAATGAGTGGGAAGGTGTTGGACTATCATCCTGGGGAGTCCTGCTATGTTCTCAAATTGAGGGGTTTGTGTCTCCTGAAAGCATAGGCAGGGCCCAAGAGAGGAAGATAAACCAATGTTGTAGGTAATTATGAATCTTGTTCTTGAAGGAGTGAAGCTTGGTAGCTGCCATAGTTCCTGTGGGGAAGGGACAGAGGAATGGAGTGGATGGAACATGGGGCATTTTGAGGGAAATGGAAGTGTTATGCATGGTCTTGCAATAATGGATACAGGCCATGTTAAATTTTGTAAAAATTTATAGAAGTGTATGGTCCAAAAGGTAAAACAAAATGTAAATCATTGACCATGGTTAGTAGCAATATTTCAATACTTATACATCTATAGTAAAAATGTGCCATCCACTTGAAAAATGTTATTAAGAGTGGAAGGGGAAAAACCTGGATTATGCTGGGTATATGAGAATGCCCTATATTCTGTATGTGACTTTTCTGTAACCTAAATCTTCTTTGAAGACAAAATGAAAAAAAAACATAAGACACTGGAGGAATAAACAGAAGAAAATGTCACTGTGCCTACAAGATAACAGATCTTACAATAATGAAAGAGAAAAAGACACAAACATTTCTTAATTTTATATTTTTAATTATTTTTATTTTTCCAATTTTAAATTTTTTGTATTTTATTTTTTATTTTTAAAGCTTTCATTATTTCATTTTCTTATTAAATGTGTTTGGTTATTTCCTTGGCTTCATTTTTGAAGATGTTCTGGATCACAGAGGGGTTGTAACTGTGGCATTGGAAGATCATTGTGTAGGGTGTCAGTGATGGGGGATGCATGGGAGGAGGTTCACCTGGGGCATACCTATAAGGCATATAAATGTGTCCAAGTGTTCATGGGACATTGCAAAGGTGGGTGGACATTCACACTCTAACCAAGAGATTATCGAATTCCCATCCTGGGGAGCTCTGTTACATTCTCTAATGGCACAACAAGTATCCCCCTCATACAGGGGCAGTGACTAGTGAAGGAGGAAGGTCTATTGATGGGCCATTGATATTGGTGAATGCATTTATGAACCTTTACTTTTGAAGCTGAAACTTAGCCTAGTATTATAGGGTATCTAAGAGTTACCTCCTGAGAGCCTCATTTTTGTTCAAATGTGGCCTTTATTTAATCCATACTCAGCATATAAATGCATTATCTACTCCCCAGTGTGGGACGTGACTCGCAGGGATGAGCCTCCCTGGCACCAAGAGATTACTACCAAGCACCAACAAGCAATGCAAGTGGAGAAAGACCTTGATCAAAAGGGGGAAAGTGTAAAGTAAATGAGTTTATATGCCTAAAAGACTTCAAAGATCATTGAGGGGCCATTCCAGGTGTTACACTTTTGCACATCTCAGCAGGATCTCATTGACTGCCAAAGTAAATATTACCTAATATAGTGGTGACAGCCAGGCACTATAGGCAGGGTAGACATCTCAGGAGTTCAGTGCCCTGCCATTGCACCATACTTGGGAACTTATATTCCCCAGTGTGACAGAGTTGGATTCAGGTGTGGTTTCCCTACACATGCCTCTTCTGCCACTTCTATTTTAACCTAAAGTTAATGCTAGAGTTGATAGGTATATATCTAAGAGACTTAAATCTTTGGCCTGTCCATGTGCCAGCTGAGCCCTGAATCTCAACAGAATTCCACTCTTTACTCTACAATTAATTAGGCTCACAAAAGGACAGCTAATAAGTAGATGATGATGGACTATGCCCATCCCAAGGAACAGAAATTTTCTGAAACTGCAAGCAAGAGGGTCTCATCATTGGCCCCAGGGGATCTAAGCCACCTCTCAATTAGAGGGGAAGTGGGCATCACCATCCCAGAATCCTCAGGATTGGGGAATGAATAATGGACTAGAGTGGACTCACTGTTATTTTACTAAAGACTTATTGTGATTCTAGCAATGGAAGAAGTTTTATCATTGATGTTTAGGCTTTTGCCACTCGATGTTCTGAGGGGAGGGAGAGATATAAACAGTTGTAATATGGGGACATTTTCAGAGCCTGGGAATTGTCCTGAATGACATTGCAATGACAATCAGGCATTATACAAACCATTATTTATCTTGTCATAACTTGCAAAATTGTGCAGGAAACAGTGTAAAATGCAATGTAAAGTATAATCCATGCTTAGTGGTAATGCTCCAAAATATGTTCACCATTTGATACAAATGTCCACACTAATGAAGGATGTTTTTATTGTGGTAAAATGTGGAAGGGGTTGCGAGTGGGGTATATGGGAATCTCCCATGTTTTTTATTTAACATTTATGTAATCAAAGTATTTTTAAAAAAATAAAAACTCTATTAAAAAAATACCTGTTTACTGGGACTCTACCATCCAAAATTTAGAATAGGTGAACACTTTCTATTGAACATTATTGACCAAAAGTGGTTTATGTGACAATAAACATGCTCAGGTTCAGGGAATGCCATTTAAACTAAGACACAGTACAAAGCTGTAACAGATCCATTATGTCTTATAATGCACCATAATTATATAGCCAGTGTCAAAGCAAGTAAAAACACAGGAGCAATGAATCCATCCTCCCTTGTCAAGAATTGAGTTTCCAAGAGAAGCAAATGACAGAATAAAAGTATTGAATATGATGTCCTGGATTTCATCTAGTAGTGTCTTTCCACCAATTTCAATATTCCCATTTCCCTTCACTTCCATATCTCCCTTCTCAGAATAATTATAAGCTCCGACATAACACCAACATAGTCCCAACTATATTTATGTATCTGTTTCATCTCCTTGATTTTCCAGAATGGAGATATATTTTATCTATTATCTATGGAGAAAACAGCCAGTGGAACAAGAAAATGTCCCTGGAATGAGACAGAGTTCTGCTGTGCTGTGGCAAAGAAATATCATGAGATGGAATGGTTTACTGAGGCTAACTGCATGCACACAGAGTCAGAAATAGGGAAGTTTCACAAATAAATGTTTTATTGTCTTATTTCTGTGGAGGTGAGGGAGGGGGAGGGGTTGTTTGGTTTCTATTGCAGCCAATGTTTCTCTGAACCACTATATGGAAATTTTAATTTTCATTACTGGATATATCAATATTAGAGTTTTTATTTGATTGTATATATTTACAAGATTCTTTGGATTTTCTAAACTTTATTAAAAAGAGTTGTTTCATGTTCTGTGTCTGAAAAATTTTAATATGTAAAACAGTGAAAGGCTTGTGTTCACTGATTGCTTTTCTTCTGGCTCCTTGAGGTGGTAATTTTTTTTCTTTGTGTCTATGGTGATTTATTAAAATTGTGTTGTGATTAATTTGTTGGGTCCATGTTTGTGAGAGTGCTTGGAGGCCTTAGTGGAAAAGAGAGAATTTATATTTGACTTTATTTGGCCATTAGCAAGCCAGTACCATTTAATGCTAAGCTTTCCACCTAGAGTTTTTAAGGCCACATAGGTGCTATGATTTCAGAGTTCATGCTGGCTCGTCATTCAGAGGCCTATTCCCACTATATAGCAGTGGGGTCAAGGCAATTGTGTATCTTGATACCCATATTTGATTTGAGTCTTTTTACATTGTTAAAGTTTAGAATACAGCTAACATTCTTAGGATCCCAATTTGTACAGAAATCTCTTACCAGAATTTTCAGTTACAGGAGGTTTGGACTTCATCTTCATATGAAATCTACCTCACTAATATAAACTCACAAGTCTATCAGTGTTGACAGTCTGACAAATCAGTCACTGGCATTTAAACTCCTCTACCCAACAGGATCCCTATTATTGTTCATTTGTTACTAAATTAATTTTTTACTCACATGCAATACAAGGGTTGAATGTAAAAGATGATTTAAGAAAAAATGTTTTGTTTTGTTTTCCAATAATTTGTTTTCTCAGAACAAAATTGTGTCTCTTCCAAAATAAAAGTGGTCCAATGCAGTCAGCTTGTCTCCAGAACCTTGACAGGTCCCCCCAGAGGTTGCCATATTTGGTGTTCATTTTTGTTCTCTGTTGTTGGCAGGTGATGCCCTCAGCTGTTACTAAACAATACCTGCCTTGATGAGTGTAAGCCCATGTTCCTTACCCCTGGCATAACTTCCAAACCTACCATTGAAAATATTGACCATGAATCCATTCAACAAGGACAGATGTAACTGGGGAAAATGACTGAGTCAATTCACAGAATTGTTCAACTTGTCTTATGATAACATGTTCTCCTGCTGAAGTTTATCTTTGGTGAGTATTTGTAGAGTATGCAAATACCTTCATGTTTTGTGCCCATTCACACCGTTTTCTTCCATGTCTCTGACCATCCACAAAACCATTAATGCTATCAATGATTTAGTATTAATAAACACTTCTTTCCATCTTTTCTTCTAAGCAAAAAAATTTCTACAGAGGAGTCTATAGTGTGACTACTTTGTGGGGATATGATTTTGCATCACCTTTTTTGGCCATTACCAGATCATGCAGAGCTATCTGTCAATCAACCGTAATGTTTTCTTCTCTAGTCACCTGATCATAGGGTTCTTCCAATGAAGCAGTTAGTATAAGTTGAGAGGCATAATATCCATGGAATATGAACCACTTCTCATCCAACTCACTTGTGTTTCACTACCCACTCAAAAATGATCTTTTTGTATGCTTCTCTCTTTTGGAATGGTTTTGTGTATCCCCAAATTTATGGCTTTTGGGTTCATGATACGCAATGGAGATTACATGGCATGTTGATGGCTGAAAGTTAAGCTTTTATTTTCTACTTGAGTTCAGCAGCAAAGCACTAGCTCTTTCTGAAATGAAGAATTGCTTTCCTCTAATATGAGATAACTTTACTCCAAAATCCTCAAGGTTTTTTTTGTGATTCGCCTATATGGGCTTATTGAAGTCTCCATAAGGCATCACCATCTTCCACAGATTCTTCAACCATTATTCATTAAGTATATGATGTGGAGATATTTGGATCTTTGTAATGCTACCTATTGCAGTGCAGCCAGCTGTGTGTCAGCTTTGGAGGCACTGCTGGTCTTGGATGGGATTCCTCACATTTTGGGGTTGAGGTGGCTATAAGCTGGTCTAGGGTGCACTTGACTGAGACAATGATATTTTCTCTACATATCCTTTCATCCAACAACAGGTTAGCCTGGAGTGGTTCACAAGGCTGAGTAGAGTTCCACAGGAGACCAGCAGAAACATGATGAGGCCTCTTGAAGCAAACTGTCATTTTCACCATATTGTCTTGCCAAAGTAAATTAAGTCCAGCCCAAAACACAGTTGGATAAATATACTCCACTCACTGATTTAGGAGGAAGTACATCAACAAGTTAGAGACATGGATTGACAGTAAAGTGGAAAAGGGAGCCATTACTGCAAATAGTCTATCATCAAAATAAATTTCAATTCAAATCCACTAAAGTTTCATTGCGATCCTTAAAATCCCAAGCCTTTAATGATGATGTCTTCCACTTTTACCCTCAGCAGCTTTGTTAAATTCTTGAAGCGTGAGAGTCAAACTATACAAATAAGCAGCCATATAATTTCAGATCATCAACACTTCTCCACATATAAGTATACCCTCGCTGCCCCTTGCTTCCAAATCAGCATTTTTATGCTAAGAAGAAATAAACCCTTTTCCTTCTAGAAACCTCCTCAAGTGCAGCGACTTTTATGTGACTCATTAATGGGACAGGAGAAATCTTGTTTCAGTGATGAAATATTGATTACAAAGGAGCCCAGGAAGTGCTGTGGGCACCAATGAGGAGGGAAGTTCAGATTTTACCTCAAGTTACTCCAAAGATATATAATTTGACATGTGATGGCCAAGGCACTCAAATAGAAAATGATCCAATGGTTAACCATGGATGACCCTTTGGGTTTTACCCATGTCCATTCTTTCAGCCACATGATGCTCCCACTTGTCACACTTTATCTTAATTTCTGTGTGTTCTCTATTTCCATAGCTGAGACTTTCCTTCTCTAGGTGTTACCTTTGCTCTTCCTTCCCATTCTCACCTTGATGCCATTGTTTATACTTCATTATTCACCAAAAGGTAGATGTGACAAAATTACATACCAACTGATGGATGGATAAGCAAAATGTGGTATATACATACTATGGAATATTATTGACCCATAAAATGGAATGAAATATTGATATATGTTCCATCATGGGTGAGCTGTGAAGATATCTTGTTGACTGAAATGATACAGACACAAAAAGGCAAATATTTGATGGACTGTCTTCTATGAAATATACAGAGTAAGCAAATTCATAGATATGGACAGTGGATTATAGGACACAGGGGATCAGGTGTGAGGGCAACAAAGAGATATTGGTTAATTAATGCAAATATTTTGTTTCAGGTGATGAAAGAGTTTAGGTAAAGAATGTTGGTGATCGTAGCCAAATATAGTGCATGTGATTATTACCAGTGAATTGTACACTTGATAGTGTTAGAAATGTGAAATATTCTGTTTTATTTATTTTACTACATAAAAATTTAAAGTACATATAAATTTAGATCTGCATTATAGTTTAAATGAATAGAAATAATATTAAAATTATTATCCAAAAATTGAGCAGTATCCAAGGATATGGGGCCAAAATTAATTGAGACATTCCTTATAATTTGTTGTGAACAATCCATGATCTATAAATATATTACTTATAATTAATAAATGTTTTATAAATGTTTTATATATGACAGGTTCTAATTTGTGTTACAATCATTTAATTCCCAATTGTTTTTGCAAACCATCATCAGGCAAAGGAGTGTAGTGTCAATGGTTCTATGTCGAATGAACCCAGTTCTCTACTTATTTGAAGAGAAGAATGGGAAATTTTTGGAGGCAATGTAAAAGGGAGAGTAATCAATGAAAGCCAGTGTATTAGAGATCCAAGGGATGTAGTCAAGATAGATTTCTCAGACTTAGACATTGTTGAAACTCTATTTAAAAGGATTAGACAGGCTTTTTGGTGGTTAGACCTATGGAAGGAAGAAGAGTCCCTGGTTGGCCAATAATAAAAACTGGATACATCTCTCTCAGATTGTAGTCTTTTGGCATCAGAAAATCAGCAAGATTTTTTTTTCTGTTCAGGTTATTTTCCCAAAGGGATATGATAGATCAGCAGTTGTTGTAACAGGAGGCAAACATGCTTAAGGAGGAGATACGAGGAAGCTGTAAATACCTCCTCTGTGGCTGTGCCTCAGCTTCGGCAACCTCTGGCTAGGTGGGGTGTGGTGAATGCTTTGGGATCCTAGTTCTGCCTTGGGGACTGATGCATGATTCCTTCCTGCTGTCTTCTCTTGGGACAGAGCTTCACTCTAAGACACAAGTCGGAATTCAGCTTTCCACCTGGAGGCCTTCATCTGTGAGAAACCATCCAGGTAAGTAGTAGAGCCAAGTAGATATTGCAGGAAGGGGGCAGGTTGAAGGGAAACTGAGAGCTTTTATCTGAGATTATCTTCAGGCTAAATCAGTCTAGACCAAGACCAAGAAATCTCTTTGCTTGTTCCGTGTTTTCTTGATTAATTAATGTATTTTATATTTATAATATTTTAAAAAATGAATATTCCATTGAATTAAGCAATACTGTGTTCATGGTTATCAATTAAGTAATGGGAATGGAAGCCCAATTAGAAAAGGAATATGAGTGATAAAGTGAATAGAAGAAAAGCAGGACTTCTGTCCAAGGAGCTCTGAAATTAAGAGTAGGGAAAATTTGAGATATTAGCAGTGCAGGTATGGGAGTAAAGAGAAGACATTTTTATTTTTTTTTAATTTTCAAGACAAGATACATGTGAGCATACTTTTGTATTGATGGGAAAGTTCCAGGCCAATGCAGATAGAGAGTATGTTGAAAGATCAGTATATGAGACATACATTTTCAAAATGGTTATTCACATGAGAAATGATATTTTTTAATTGGTGGAAAAGGGTATACTGAAATCTTTAATTGACAAATTTTCTTTTATTATTGTGGTTAAATATATTTTGGTTTATGAGCCATTCACATTCTCCATTGCAAATTGTACTTGTTTTTGCTTTTGTACACTTGGGTTTGAGTATTTTTATTCCTAATTTTAAATTATATTCTTTCTTAAGTCCTGAAAATGCCCCCATGTTACACCTATTCGTCCCTCTCCCTCCCCTCAGAACCTCTGATGGCCATGGCATTTGTATCAATGACACAGAACTGCAATTTTTCTACAAATATTTGTTTTCATAACTTATGTCTGTATAAATGTAATTGAGGAGGAAAATTTGAGAGGTAATTAAACCTTGTGTTGTCCGATCAAACAGTGTTACATGTGTTTTTTCTATTATATTTCAATTTCAGAAAGTTCTGTGCCACTTGAATTAAAAAATCACTTTTTATATCCACTGCCATCACTTTTTTACATCTCTCTTTCCCTAATTCTATGTTGTCCTATTTTGGTTAGATGTGTTTCTCAAGGTTCCATCGCCATCTGATGTTATTTGGAGAGAATTCTTTATGGACCAAATATCTTTCACCTTCATCCTATTCTGAAGCATTTTTGAGTTCATATGTTTTTATGTGGGATGAAATGCTAAATTTTGTTACTGTTTCCTCCATGCATTTTTGAAAAGTATCTTTGTATCTTCAGAATGTAGATTTAGATATTCCATTCAATTTTGTCTAGTATTTGTTTTGAAACTGGTTTCATTCTCTCTGATGCTTTTTTGTTTAATCAATTCACATTTTCTTCAAATTTGATGTTCCCACACTTTACTGAAAACACAGAACAAAACAGGTGTAGTCCCTGATCATTTGGATCATACATTTTACGGGGGGAATGGAATACAAATATAATTGTGTAAATGCCATAAAGTCCTCAGGGAACCATTATGTGAATAAGATAAATCCAGGTAAGAACACTGATTGTTGTGGTTTGCCCAAAATATTAGAAAGGATGGTCTAGGAAGACCTTGGCTTGCTGGACAAGGAACAGAACCCGGATTGGAGTTTGCCCTTTGGATTTGTCAATAAAAGAGGTCAAAACCCAAAGTTTTAGAATAATAAATAAAAGATCACAAGGCAGAGGCAGAAAGAACACCTGCTTCATTTGTGGCCCTGGAGCCCAAAGGAGCCTTGGCTCCCATACAGGCTACCCACTCTCTCTCCAACCTTGCTTTACCTTTTGTCTCTTGGTATTCATAGGAACTTTTCCCATTAGCAGGGACTGTACTTCTTTTTAAACTGTTCTTGCCTTTAGTTGAGTGGTTTTCAAAAATTTGACCATTTCTCAGAATCAGAAAATCACTTAATATTGTCATCTGCAATGCAGACATAGATATACATGTGTAGCTGAATGAAAATAATCATACATGTATTTTCAATGTACCCATAGTATGCATGAGGCACTTTTACATTTCTTGTGGAGAACTTTATTCTATGTATAGTATTTATCCCCCCATTTGAAATATTCTTTCACAAAGCATGCCTGTAATGTCTTCCATATGTATTTTAACAATACTCTGCTTCTTTTCTTTCTTTCATCATTGACATTTCTGTGAAACCACTTTCTTCATCCATTCTCACAATGTATAATCAGGTACTTTTATAACCAGGAATCAACTGACCATGTCTAGGGAGGGGGAGGTATGTAGAATATTTCAGCATCTTCAAGGCACTCACATATAATTTGTCCAAGAACACAGAGGGGAAACACATGGATCTTAATAAAGGAAGCACACAATCATCATTCCTACCATTCAAATTAAATGCGCAGAAGAATCCATCAACTTTCTCAAAGGATATTAGGAATAAGGTTCAAAAGGAGTTAATTCCAGACTATCCTGAAGGGATGCAAGAGATTCAAAAGGAACAGGAATGAAAAGCTTTAAGTGGAACAGTTGCAGAGACCCCAGGAAGAGAGAAGTAGAACTATAAATCATTGAATATGGAAACTGTGGGGTTTTGGCAACGTTGCATGTCAAGTTCAAATTGGAACATGGAATTGGGGGATGAGGTAAAGAAAGAATGAGACTTTTGAGAAGTCAAAGAAAATTCAATTTCATCTCATTATCAGTGATAACCACTCATTTATTAGCAGGAGGGAATTATGTAAAGCTTTATACACATTGATTATTGGTCAACCTTCTTAGGAGAATAGATGCCATATTCCCTATTATATAGGTGATGGCATTAAGATTAAGAGTGGTTCGGCTCATATCAAAGTTTATCAGAAACCACATGGTATATCCATGATTCAAAGTCATGTGCAGCACATTACAGGTTTTTTTTGCATTTAATATCCTTTAAAAAGTCTTCTACTGCTTCACATAAAATTTTCCAAAAATTTTTGTGCTTATTATAATTTTCTTTTGTGAAATAATCTTTAACTTCCTTTGCTCATTTTACTGTTGGGTTGTTCATTCTCCTGAGTGAGATACCACTGCTTTTGTTTGGATACATTGTTTTTGGTCCATTTTTACTTTTTTTCGGTCATTGAGATGATATAACCAGGTGGGAATGCCATCAGAACCCAGATAGGTTTTATTCAGAACAGTCTCTCAGTGATGGCCTGAACTTATATGTTATTTTTCTTCAAGCCATTTCATTGTGCTCCTTTTCTGCTTGTTGAACAGTTTATTATGTTTCTTTAAACACAGGGAAGAAAATGACTGCATGAAAATAAAGCTTTTGGTTTACATGCCCAAGGGAGTTTGCCAGATTCAATTTCATGTACAATTTCTAAATATTTTGGGAAAACATAATCTGATGTTGTCAGCTTGCATAGTATTCCCATCCTGCTTAATCACACTGTGATTGGGGGTGAGAAGAAGATGGTATTATTAGGCCCAAGAAAACCCAGGAGTACTATGTGTCTGTGCTCACATGTGTTTGTTTGATGGGGAGACTCTCCACAAAGTCGGAGCACCTAAGCTTATATGAGCTTATATGAGGTTATATAAGATATATAGCCAATATATATATATTATATATTGTCTCATATAATTCAGAATATGGATGGAAAACTTTAGATGCAATAGGAGTGACCCCATTTAATTTCAGAGATTTTATTTTCAACCAAATTAATGTAGTACAAGGGGTACAACATGTGGAGAAGGAGCTCTCTGTGCCTTGAAGTTTCAAGCACAAGAAGGCTACCTGGTCTTTAACCTTCTCAGACAATGTCTGTCATCATTCTCCCCCATACTCATTCCCCAGCACCACTGACTTCCTTGTTGACATTGCACATTCTAAACGTTGGCTTTCTTTAGGGCCTTTTCCCTTGATGATCTCTCTGAAGAGCACACACTTCCTCAAATATCATGGTGGCTCACACCTATTCTTATATGAGGTCTGTGTTCAAATTTTACCTAGTATGATGGTCTTGCCTGAACCCTGTGGGATAAATAACATGACCTCTTCATTTTTTCTTGTTTTTTTTTTTTTTTACCTCCTCTCTTCCTTGCAGAATCTTGCAATGATATAGAATGTTATGATTTTGTGTTTATTTTCTTATATTATTTCTTCAGCAACAGATTATTGCACAAAGTCAGAACTTAATATGCATTGCTCCACTGAATGATTGAATTTCTCTTAGTTACTATAGAATACATGACTATTTAGGTAATTATGTGAAAGTTTTACAGAAATGTCTAATCAGAATTGCCCAGATAATTCCCTAAAGAGGACCATATTCAAAAACAAAATTGATAAATGAGTTTCTTGTTTACAAAAGAGAAAATCATAGATAGTTTAGTTATGCCTGTTTGTCTGAAAATTAGTCATATACTTTCTCTATTTCTGAATAGTCACACCAACCACATGGAATCAGGAAATGAAACAAGAATTGTAGAATTTCTTCTCCTGGGATTATCAGAGGATCCAGAATTGCAGTCCTTCCTCTTGTGGCTGTTCCTGTCCATGTACCTGGTCACCATCTTTGGAAACCTGCTCATTGTCCTGGCCATCATCACAAACTCTCACCTCCACACAGCCATGTATTTCTTCCTCTCCAACGTGTCCTTTATAGACATCTTTTTCACTTCCACCACTGTCCCAAAGATGCTGGGGAACATTCAGACACAGATCAGAGTTATAACCTATAGAGACTGCATCACTCAGATATAATTTTTTATTACTCTTTGTAGTATTGGAGGACTTCCTTTTGGCCATGATGGCCTATGATTGCTTTGTGGCCATCTGCCACCCCCTGCACTACATGGTCATCATGAACACCTGGCTCTGTGTCCTGCTGGTACTGGGGTCCTGGATTTTAAGTATTCTGTGTGCTTTGATACAAAGCTCACAAGTATTGATCCCAACAGTCTTATCTACTGAAATGGCAAAGCCAATTATCAAATTTATTTGGAAGAGTAAGGGGTCAGAATAGCCAAAAACGTATTTTTTTTTAAAAGTATGAATTTAGAGGACCCTTAATCCAGACAAAGCTACATTCATAAAAGTAGCATGATATTATCTATGAAATTTATTTGGAAGGGCAGGAGCCCCAAATACCCAAAGACATATTGAAAAAGAAAAATGAAATTGGAGGAATAGCACTACTTGACTTTAAAACATAGTACAAAGCTACAGTGGTCAAAGCTGCCTGGTATTGGCACAAGGATAGGCATACTGAACAATGGAACCAAATTGAGAGTTCTGATATAGATCTTTGCATATACAGTCATCTGATATTTAACAAGGCCATCAAGCCAACTCAACTGAGAAAGAATGGCCTTTTCAACAATTGGTACTTGAAGAACTGAATATGCATATCCAAAAGTATGAGAGAGGAACACCATCTCACACTGCATACACAAATCAACTTAAGATGGATCAAAGATCTAAATATAAGAGCCAAGACCATAAAGACCTTGGAAGATAATGTAGGGAAGCACCTACAGGAACTTGTAATAGGAAATGGTTTTATGAACTTCAAACCCAAAGCTTGAACAGTGAAAGAAAAAATAGATAAATCAGACCTCCTCAAAATTAAAATCTTTGGCACTTAAAAGTTTGTCAAGAGAGTCCTTTAGGCAGCCTACCCAATGGGAGACAATATTTGACAACCATATATCTGACAGGAGCCTAATATCCACGACACATAAAGAAATTCTACACCTTGAAATTAAAAAGACAAACAATCCATTTAAAAAATGATCAAGTGATCTGAATAGACACTTCTCCAAAGAAGAAATGCAATTGGCTAAAAAGTACATGAAAAGATGCTCAACATCAATAGCTATTAGGGAAATGCAAATCAAAACTAGAGTGAGATATCATCTTACACCCAGTAGATTGGTGGCTATTAAAAAACAGAGGACTACAATTGGTGGAAAGGATTAAGAGGAATGGGAACCCTCATCCACTGCTGGTGGGAATGTAGAATGATGCAGCCATTGCGGAGGAGAGTTAGATGTTTCCTCAAAAAACTAACTATAGATATACCGTATGATCCAGCTATTCCACTGCTAGGAATATACCCAGAAGAATTGAAAGCAAGGACACGGACAGATATATGAACACCAATATTGATAGTGGCATTATTCATTTTGTCAAAAGTTATAATCAACAATGAGCATCAACAGATGAATGAATAAACAAAAGGTGGTATATACACCCAATGGACTATTACTTAGCTGTAAGAAGGAATACAGTGCTAACAAACAGGATAACATGGATGAATCTTGAGGACCTTATGTTGAATGAAGCAAGCCAGGCATTGAAGGACAAGTGTTATATGACCTCACTGATATAATTTAAGTAAATTGAGCAGACACATAGAGCTAGAGTCTGGAAGGTAGGTTTACAGGAAATAGAAAAGGAGTAGAGTTTTCTGAACCAATGCTCATAAGGGTGAAATATATGATAAGGTGGAAGTGTATAGTTGTGCAATGAAGGGATATGAGAAGGGTTTAAGTGAAAATATTGGGTTGGGTGGTGCACATTTGACAGGGAAGGTAGAGTGTAGAGGATGTGTTGGATAGTCCATTGAATTGGGGAACATTGGCGGAGGGAGTAGATGAACACTTGTTATTGGTGAGTACGTGATTCAAATGACAAATTTGGGAAAGCTCTTTTGGCAATATGACAAGGAAGGGTTACTGGTTTAGGGTTTTTGATGGGGAGCATTTGGGACAAGGCACATCTGGGGCAGGCTCCTAGGAAGTGTGTGAGTGGTCATTTTGCCATGGTGTGATGTATCAGTGGGTGGAGACCCAAAAAATGAGGGGAAGGAGATGTATTCCAATCCTGGGAAGGTCTGTTATGTTCTCAAACAGAGGAGTAGGAGTCTTTCGAGAGAGCATGAGTGGTGTCTAATAGGGGAGGACAGACCAGTGTGTCCAGCCCTCAGTGTTGTTGCAAGGAACTATGAATCTTGTCCTTCAAGGAGTGAAGCCTGGTGGTCACCTTGGGCCACAAGGGAAAAGGGAGAAGAAATAGAATGGATGAATCAGGGGGTATTTGGGGGGCAGTAAAAGTGTCCTACATGATCTTGCAATGATGGATACAGGCCATGTTAAATTTCATCAAAAATTTATAAATTGTATGGTCCAAAATGTAAACCATATTGTAAACTACTCATCCTGGTTAGTATGTTAGCTATGTTTCAATATTTGTACATCAATTGTAACAAATGTACCATCCACATATAAAAAGATTATTAATATGGGAAAGGGGAAAAAGGGGAGGATTTGGGTAAATGGGATTCCCTTGTATTCTGTGTGTGACTTTAATGTGACCTAAAAATTCTTTGAAGAAAAAATGAAAAAAAAAAGTAATACAGTAGGAGAATAAATGGGAGAAAATGCAACTGTACATACAGGACAACAGATATTACAGTGATGAAACACAAAATGTCAAAAAAAATTTTAATGCTTTTCATTATTTTTAATATACAAATTTTTTAAAATTTAATTTTTACTTTTTAAATTTTTTTTCTGTATTTTGTTTCCTATGTTTAAAACTATCATTATTATTTCCTTTTCTTATTAATTGTATTTGGTTATTTTATTGGCTACAGTTTGAAGAAATTTTGTATCACAGAAGGGTTACAAATGTGGCATGGGAGGACCATTGTTGTGGAGTGTAAGTGATGGGGGGTACATGGGAAGAAGTTCAACTGGACATACATATAAGGCATATAAATATGTTCAAATGTTCATGGTACATTTCCACAGTGGGCAGAGATTCACACAATACCAAAAAAATATCAAATTCCCATCCTGGGGAACTCTGCCATATTCTCTAATTAAACAACAGTGATTCCCCCAAGTACAGGGGCAATGATTAGTGAAGGAGAATAGTCTATTAATGGGCCCTTGATATTGATGACTATGCTTATGAGCCTTTGCTCTTGAAATTGAAATTTAACCTAGTGTTGTAGGGTACCTAAGAGGTACCTACTGGGAGCTTCCTTGTTGTTCAAATGTGACCTCTCTCTAAGCCAAACTCAGTATATAAATGAAATAACTTTCCCCCCACACACTTGAAATTAACCTCCCCGGAACTTAGGAAATGCTACCAAGTACCAACAAGCAATGAAAGGGGGGCGGGGGAAGACCTTGACCAAAAGAGGTGAAAGGTAAAGAAAAATGAGTTTACATGAGTAAGATACTTCAAAACGAGTGGGAAGGTCATTCCCGAGGTAATGCTTATGCACATCTCAGCAAGATCTCATTGACAGCCAAAGTAGATACTACCCCCAAATAGTGGGGCTCTTGAGGGCACTGGAAACATCCAGACACTATGGTCAGGGCAGATATCTATCTATCCCATAGGGGCCTAATATCCAGCTTGTATTAAGAAATCCTACATCTTGAAAATAAAAATTCAAATAACCCATTCAAAAACTGGGTGAGTAATTTGAAAGGACACTTCTCCAAAGAAGAAAAACATATGGCTAAAAAGCACATGAAAAGATGCCCAACATCACTAGCTATTAGAGAAATGTAAAAATCAAAACTACAATGAGATGCCATCCTGCACCATTAGACTGGTAGCTATTAAAAAACAGAGGACTACAGGTGTTGGAGAGGATGTGTAGGAAAGGGAACACTTATCCACTGCTGGTGGGAATGTAAAATGGGGTAGGCATTGTGGAGGACAGTTTAGCAGTTGTTCAGGAAGCTAACTATGAAAATGTTAAATGACCCAGCAATCGCACTGCTGAGTATATAACAAGAAGAAATGAAAGCAGGGGCTTGAACAGATATATGCACACCAGAGTTCATAGAAGCATTGTTCACCATTGCCAAAAGTTGGAAAGAACCTAAATGTCCATTAACAGATGAATCGTTAAGCAAATTTTGGTACATACATGCAATGAAATATTATTCAGCTGTAAGAAGGAATGCAGTCTAAACAGACATGAAAACATGGATATATCTTGAAGACCTTATGTTGAGTGCAGCAAGCCAGGCAGAGAAGGACAAATATTAAATCATCTCACTGATATGAATTAAGGAAATTGAGCAGATTCCCAGAGCTAGATTCTGGAAGATAGGTTTACAGGAGATGGAAAGGGAGTAGAGAGTTGTGAGGAATGCCAATATGGGCAAAATCTATGATAAGGTGGGAGGGTGTAGATATGCAGTGGATGGGCATGACAGTGGTGCAGTGATGCTATTGGGATAACTGGTGCTGGTCTGTGAAGGAGTTTTTATGGGAGAGTTGTGTTGGACTATCCTTGGAACTTGGGGTAGGTTCAGGTGAAGGAGGAAGTGAATTCTGGGAATTTGCAGGTCTGTGGTTAAAACTACAATGTGGGAAAGTACTTTTGACAAATATGACAGGCGAGGTTTACTGATATAGGGTATAGAATTTAGGCTGCATACAGGGCAGGGCACACGTGGCTCAGGCTTCTATGGAATATGTCAGTGTTCATATTGTGCTAGTGTGTTCCATCAGTGGGTGGAGACCCACACAATAAACAAGAAAGTGTTAAACTCCCATCATTGGGAGTCCTGCTATGTTCTCAAATAGAGGGGCAAGAGTCTCTCAATGGTACAGACAGTGCCTAATAAAAGTAAACAGACTAATATGTCAAGCCTTCAATATTACTGCAAGTAACATGAATCTTATTCTTCAAAAAGTGAAACTTAGTGGTTACCATAGGTCCTGAGGGGAGGGGAAGAACGAATAGAATAGATGGAACATAGGGTATTTTCAGGGCATTAGAATTGTTCTGCATGATCTTACAATAATAAATGCAGGTCATTTTAAATTTTGTCAAAATTTATAAAAGTGTGTGCTCCAAAATGTAAACCATAATGTCAACCATTAACCTTGTTTAGTAGCAATACTTCAATATTTGGACATTAATTGTAACAAATGCACCATCCACCTGTAAAATATTATTAATAGGGAAAGGGGAAACAGGGAAAGATATTGGGTGTATAGGTATCCCCTATATTCTGTAGGTGAGTTTTCTGTAACCTAAAATTTCTTTCAAGATAAAATGAAAAATAAGATACTGAGCAAATATACAGAAGAAAATGTGACTGTATGTACAAGACAACAGATCTTACAATGGTGAAAGACACAATGTTAAAAATATTTTTTATCATATCAATTTTTAAAAATTTTTTGTATTTCATTTGTTATTTTTAAAACTACCATTGCTATTTCTTCTTATTAATTTTATTTCTTGGTTTTGTTGGTTTCATTGTTAAAGAAGTTTAGATAACAGAAGGATCACAACTCTGGCAGGAGAGGTTCATTGGTGTGGGGAGTCAGTGATGGGGGATGCATTGGAGGAGGTTCACCTGGACATACATATAAGGTATATTAATGTGTTCAAGTGTTCATTGGGCATTGTCACAGTGGGTGGAAATTCATACAATAACTGAAAGAACATCAACTCCTCTTCTTGCGGGGCTCTCTCACAATCTCTAATGAGGGAGCAAGAATGTCCCGAGTACAGGGGTGGAGCCTAGTTATGGAGAACAGATTGTTGCAATAGGCCCTTGATATCGATGATTGTACTTATGAAACTTTTATTGTCAAATTGAAAATAAGCCCATTAATATATGCTTCCTAAGAATTAACACTTGAGAGCCTCCTTGTTGCTCAAATGTGGCCTCTCTGTAAGCCATTTCAGATTATGTATGCATTATGTTCCTCCCAACATGGGACATGACTCCCAGGGATGAGCCTCCCTTGCACTGAGGGATTACCAAACACCAACTATCAGTGAATCTGGAAAAATGCCTAAAAGATTTCAAAGTGAGTAAGGAGGTCATTTCAGAGGTTACACTTATGCACATCTTAGTAGGATATCATTGACTGCCACTGTAAATATTCCCTCAAATGGGAAGGCTCTTGAGGGCTGTAGAGACATTCAGACACTATAAGCAGGGCAGGCAGCTCAGGAGTTTGTCACTCTGCCAGTAGGCCCTACTTTGGAATTTAAGCTCCCTACTGTGAAAGATTTGGACTCATTTGTGGTTTCCCTACACATAGCTCTTCTACCCCTTCTATTTGAACATCTCATTTACTTTTATCATTAAATTCCCACGTCAAGGACCTCTAATGCATTACTTTATAGCAATAATGAAAGTTGGCATCCTTGTCTTGTTTCAGACCTCAAAGGGATGGCATTCACTCGTTCATCATTGAGTGTATGAAAAGCTGTATTTATATATATATTACCTTTATCATGTTGAGGAAATTACCTTGTATTATTTTTCTGAGTATTTTTATTGTGAACAGATGTTCGATTCTGTCACATGTATTTTCTGCATCAGTAGAGAATATCATGTGATTTTCCCCTTCATTCTGTTAATGTGGTAAATTACATTGAATTATTTCTTCTGTTGAACACCCTTGCAACCTGGGATGAATCCCACGTGGCCATGGTCAATAATTCTTTTAAAATTCTGTTGGATTCAATATGCTAGTTTTTGTCAGGGGTTTTTGCATATGTATTTATAAGGGAATTTGGTACTTGGCTTTCTTTCCTTCTTAGGCCTTTATATAGCTTTGGAATCACAATAATAGCCTCATGGAATTAATTAGGAAGAGATCCTCATCCTCAATTTGGAAGAATTTGAGAAGTACTGGAATTAATTCTTATTTGGATGTTTAACAGAAATCCCAATTGATGCTGTCTAGTCCTGAACTTCTCTTTGTTGTGAAGGTTTTGAATAATGATAGAAATTCTTTACTTGTTTATTTAGATAAATTGTGTGTTTGTAGGAATTTGTCAATTTCTTCTAGATTATCTAGGTTGTTCAGATAATTCACTTACAATCCTTTTAATATCTAAAATGTCCTGCAATGTACCCAATTCCATTTTGGATTTTAATAATTTCCATTCTCTTTTTTGTTTTCTTTTTCAATATAACTAAATATTTGCAATTTTATTGATTTTTTCCAAGAACTAACTTTTAGTTTCATTCATTCTCTCAATTGTTTTTCCATTCTCATTTCATTTTTTCTCCACTCTTAATCTTTATTATTTGCTTCCTTCTACTAGCTTATGTTAAGTTTGCCCTTATTTTTCTAGTCCCCCCAGATCTGTAGATAAGCTATTGATTTCTGATCATTCCTCTTCTTAAAAATCTGCACCCATAGCGACAAATTTCACTGATTCTTTTATAGTCATCTCTAATCTGACCTAACAAAAGGAAGAATTTAGTCACAAAATGAAAAATGAAAAGAATCTTGATGGGTAGAGCCATTCAAATAATAGCTACAATTTTGGTAGACTATCAACATTAAAGAGCTTGAGATTACATATTAGTGAATATGAAGATGAAGTCCAAACCTCTCCTAAGTGGAAACTCTGCTAAGAGAGTCCTTGTTAAATGTGGGATCTTTGGAATTATAGCAGCATTCCAAACATTAAGGATATGTAAACACACTAATCAAAAATAGGTAATAAGATGCATATTTGCCCTGACCCTGGTGCTACCCGGGAAAAGTCCTCTAAATGACGAGCCAATGCGCATTCTGAAATGACAGCACCTACTTGGCCTTAATTCTTCTAGGTGGAAAATGTGACATTAAATTCTCCTGGCCTGCTAATGGCAAAATTAAATCAAATGTAAACCCTCTCTTCTGTCTAGACCTCCAAGAACTCTCATAAAGTTGGTCTCAATAAATTAAACAGAACACAGTTTTAAAAAATCACTATAGACCCTAAGAAAACAAAGTGCCATGACTAAGAGCCAGAAGAAAAGCAGGTACTGGAAAAACAACCTTTAACTGTTACAGATGTCGAAATTATTCAGACAGAGATCATGAAACAGCTCTTTTAGAGTATTAGAAATTTAGAAAGAATCCTGTAAATATCTAAAATGCTATAAACTTTTCAATATTGAATCATATAGAATGTCTAAGGTTGAAATGCGCAATGATGAAAATTAAACTTTTCCATGTAGTAGAACTGGAAGAAATTTAGCTGCAATGGAAACCAATGTCCCCACACCTTCAAGTGGAAATTAGAAATTAAAGTTTGTATCTGTGGACTTTCCCTGCATCTGAATATTTCTCTGTGTCAGTGCACTTACTGCCAGTAAAGCATTCCCACACATGATATTTCTATCCCACAGCTCAACAGAATTTCTCAGCTTCATTCCAGTGTCTTTTTAGCTCCATTGGCTGTTTCCTCCTTGGATAATAGATAAATACAAAATTTGTGCATTCTGGAAATTCAAAGAGATGAAACAGATATAAACAGCAGTTTGACATTGGCTATATAATTGTGGTGCATTATAAGGTATAAGGGCTTTTAAATTCTTTCCTCTGTGTCTTAGTTTAAATGGTGCTCTCTGGTCCTGCATGTGTTTATTCTGACTTTCTCCACCTTGGACAATTATTCTTCAATTGAAACTGTTCATCTTTTCAAAATTTTCCATGGTATGGCCCCAATAAATAATTATTCTACTAACACAATATAATACAATTGAACAGAACAGAGTCAATTGAAAATGAATCTTCTCCTTCTATATAGGAAACATTTTATGATTTGAAGACAGCAATCAAGTCTCCTCTTTTCCAGGAAAAATAATAGTATTTCCTGGGACAGGAATATGTGACAGGCATAAGACTAGCAGGTAGATAAGGGCATGATGTGGATACCATGACAAGCAGGTGTAACAAGGATACCTGCCTCCATCTGTGGTCCTTGAGACTGGAGGAGCTTTGGCTCCCACTCATGCTGCCAGTTCTCTTTCAAAACTCATTTTTCCATTGTATCTCCATTCAAAGACCTTGAACAATTAGCAGGGACTAGTCTTCTTTTTAATCTTGCCTTTAGTGCAATGGCGTCCAAAATTTTGACCATTTCTCAACTTTAAAAATAGTTAACTTTGTCATCCAAAGTGCACATGCAGACACACACACAGAAGAGATGGGTTCATTAATTGATTTTGTAATTTTTGTACTATGAGTGACACACTCTACTTCTTACAGTGTGTTTTTATACTCTATTCTATAATTCTTGCAAAATGTTGTCTTGACCCATGTGTAGTGTCACATCTTTAAATGTGGAAAGAATGTCCTTAGCATGTCTTCACACCTATTTAATATTTCTCTCCTTCATCTCTCTCATCATTTGCAGTACCTGTGATATACCTTCTTTTGTTCATTCACACATTATATATTTGTTTACTTTCTATTATTAGGAAGCCACCAATCAATCTGGCTTACTGCAATAAAATTTATGTAGAACATTGCTACATCCCTAAAGGCACTCAGTCTAGCAGGGAGAATACTGGAGTTCAATAAAAACAATACACAGTGACAGTCTCCACTACCCAAATTAGGTGTGTGCAAGGATTTGTCACAGATCTTACTATGGATATATTATGGATAAGTTTAAAAAACCTAGATGACTACAGACTAACCCGAATGGGTGTTGGAGTTTCCAGAAGGAAAGGGAATGAAAAAATACTAAATAGACCTGTCAGAGAGACCAATGCAGAGTGAAACATTGTATAAATCCATTTAGTATGGAAATAATGGATATCTGGCAAAAGAGCAAGACAGGTTCAAGGTATTGGACATCAGTGTCTATGAGGGCAGACCACAGGGTGAGGGGATGATGGCAGGTCAGCCAGGGAGGGTCAAGGATGCATTGAAGCTGTGGTGTTATAACTTCATTGTACAGTGGGAACCACAGGTAGTTTGAAGTAATGGAATTTGGAGATCACTTTTGTCATCCTTCGGGGTCAATGTGAATATCCACTAGAGGGTTGTTTGGTTTGCAAATGCTTAGAAACATGGTAAGGAAATAAAGAAGAATATGGAATTGGGGAGGGAAAGCTGAAGAAAGAAAGATACATTTGAATAGTGTAAGAAAAGTCAAACTCATCTCATCACCAGTGAAAACAATTCACTTACTAACAGAAAGAATTATGCTAGATGTTAAATGTATTGTTTAAGCTTTTCAAGTTTCCTATGATGATGAAGCTATAATACTTACAATGTAAGAGAAAGTATTAAGGGTGAGAATGTTTTCCATCCTATCCAACTTTATCGTATAATACATATTTAATCAAAGATTCAAAACCTGGTTTAACTAATCACAAAATTTTTGCATTTAACTTAATTTAGAACACTTCCACTTAAAAAAAATCCTGATATTTGTGGTCCTTTTACTCTCTTTCATGAAATGTAGGTGTATTCCATTTGCTCATTTTATTCTTGGGATGTGTAATCTGTATGGTGTATGACACTGTAAAAAGATATCAAGATTTGGTCTATTGATCTTTTATTAGTATTTCTGGGCATTCAGAGAATGGAACTTTGACTGGAATGCTGCCAGACAAAGTTAGGTTTGCTTCTTCACAGTCTCTGATGTTTGATCTGAGTTAATGTTTTTTTATCCTCATGTCTATTTCATTGTTCCCTCTCTCCCTATGGTTATTGAGAAGATTTTATGTTTTTTAAACGCATGGTATAAAATGGCCACAAAAGAATCAATACCCTAGTCCCCATTTGCGTGGAGGTATGACAGTTGGAATTTCTTGTTACCATTTGTAATTATTTGGGGAAAAGCCAATCTGATGTCAGTTTGCATTATATTCACTCCAGGACAAATCAGAATGGCTGGGGATGAGAAAAGCATGTAATTAATTTGGTCCAGGAGGCCACTGTATGTTCTGTGTGTTATTAGGTGCCTATCTGGGTTTTTGTTTCATTGGACAATAGCATCAAAGATCAGGGCAAATGAGCTCATAAATCCATTATGCTTATCCTCTAATACAGAGTCTAAATGCAATCCTAGAGATGGAAATAGACGTGATTATTTTTGGGATACCATTCCAACCAAAATAATGAAGTGCAAGAGTTACATTATGTGCAAAAGCAACTTCCTGAGTCTTGAAGATTCAGAATCAATGAGGCCAACTCATACTTCATCATCTCTGACCAGTCTTCCTCTTCCTCATCCCACTGCCACACAATTTTCCTTGTTGGCCTTGAATCCTCAAATAAGCCTCGTCTTTAGTGCCTTTGATCTTGGCATCCTTTTGCTGAGCACACTACCCCTTGTTTCCTTGTGGTTGCAAATTTCTCATCCTTGAGTTCTTCTTCAAATGTCATCTTATCTGCTGGTTTCACTTGAATACCTCAAGAAAACATAGCATACCCTATTGACTAACTCCTTTTTCCTGGTCACTTTCCCTCTTAGCAGTTGCCACCATCTGAAATATGACTCTCTTATTTGCTTGTATCCTTTCTCCATCAACAGAATGCAGGCATTCTTGTTTCCCACTCTATGCCCATTGCCTAGGCAGTGTCTGGCATAAAGTCAGCACTGAATAGTCATCCCTCAAATAAATGAATTCATTTCTCTTTAAAACCTCAAAATATATGGCTATTAGATTAATATTCTGAAAGTGGGATGTGAATTACTAATCAAAGCTGGTCATAGAGTTCACCAAGAGGGGAAACAGTTCCATAAATAAAATATAGAAATTACTTTCTTCAGTGAAAAATGCAAACTGCATAGAATTTAGTAATGACTGAATGTTTGAAAATTCGACGTTATTTTTTTCTAATTTTTTGTAGTAGCGTCAACCACAGGGAATCAGTACATAATACACAAATTTCAGAATTTCTTCTTGTGGGACTTTCAGAGTAACCAGAACTGCAACCCTTCATCTGTGGGCTGTTCTTGTCCATGCATCTAGTCAAATTCAAAGGGAACCTGTTTATCATCTTGGCCAGCATCACTGACTCCAACTTTCACATGCCTTTTACTTCTTCCTTTCCAACCTGTCATTTTGTGACAGCTCTTCCACTGTCCACCACTGGTGAATATACATAGAGTAGACTCATAACTTAAGTGGCCTTTCTCAACCAGATGTATGATTTTTGTAGGGTTAGACAAATGTCTCCTCGCCATGATGGCCTATAACCATTTTGTGGCTATTTGCCACCCCCTGCACTACATGGTCACCATGAACCCCTGGCTCTGTATCTTGATGATTATATGGTCCTGGATCATGAGTACCCTGCAGTCTTTGTTATAAAGCTTAATGGTATTGCAGCTATCCTTTTGTATGTACTCAGAAATCCCCCACTTTTTCTGTGCTGTCTTGTCTGGGTTTCCTCACATATTGGGGATTAGGTGGCTATAGGTTAATCTAGGGTGTTGTTTAATGTGACAATGAAATTTCCTCCACACATCTTCATTCTGTAGCAGGTGAGCCTGGAGTTGTTCACAAGGCTGAGGTTGATGTTCAAGGAATAGCAGCAATAAGACCTGAGTCCCCTTGAGGCAAGCTATCTTTTTCATGATATTCTCTAGGACAAAGCAATTTGAACACTTTAAGTCCAGCCCTGAATCATAGGTGGATAAACCAACCCAACTTCCTGGTAGGGGGAACTGCACCATCAAATTGAAAAGACATGGATTCGGAGAAAGGTGGAAAATGAAGCTATATCTGCAAATAGTCTACCCCAAGATTTAATTTCAATTTAATTCAAAAAGTTTTATTGTGATACTTAAAAACCCAAAAAACTGTCATGTCTATGATTTTATGTCAAATAAACCAAATTCTCCTTTTGTTTGAAGAGGAAAATAGGACATTTCTAGCTGAATGACAAGTGCTAGTCCTCAGCCAAAATCAGTGCTCTGGAGTTCCATTGAACCTAGTCAAAACAGGTTCCTCAGCCTTAGACCTTAAAGTAACGTTATTCCAAAGGATTGGAGAGGCTTTTAGGTGGTTAGATCATTGATGTGAGGTGTCAGTGATGGGAGATGCAAGGGAGGAAGTGTACCTGGGGCATACCTAAAAGGCATACATATCTGTTCATAGGTTCATGGGGCATTTCCATGGTGGGCAAAGATTCACACAATAATTAGAAAGAATATCTAATTCCCATCCTGCAGAACTCTGACACATTCTCTAATGGAACAACAAGTATGCCCCTAGTACAGTGGCATTGACTAGTGAAAGAGGATGGACGCTGATGGGAACTTGATATTAATGTCTGTACTTATGAACATTTACTCTTGAAATTTAAACCTAGCCTAGTATTGTAGGTGGCCTAAGAGTTACATCCTGAGAGCCTCCTTGTTGCTCAAATGTGGCTTTTCTAAAAGCCGAACAGCATATAAATGCATTACATTCCCCCCAGCATGGTACATGACTCCTGGGAATGAGCTTCCTTGGCACTGAGGGCTTACTACCATGCACCAACTAGCAACACAACTGGAAAAAGACTTTGACCAAAAGAGGGAAAGACAAATGATTTCATATGGCTAAGAGAATTCAAAGTGAGTTAGGAGGTCAATCCAGAGTTTACTCTCATGCACATCTTAGGAAGATCTCATTGACTGCCAAAGTAAATATTGCCTCAAATAGTGAGGTCCTGAGGTCTCTGGAAACATTCAGACTGATCAGGATTTTGGTGCCCTGGCAGTGGCCCTTCTTTGGAATTTATGATCCCCAGTGTGACAGAGTTGGACTCATTGTGGTTTTCCTACACATGGCTCTTCTGCCCCTTCTATTTGAACCTATAGTTAGTAATAGACTTGATGGTTGTATGTCCAAGAGACTTAAATCTTTGGGCAGTCCATGTGATGGTTGGGCCTTGAAACTCAACACAGGTGCAGTGCTTAGTCTCCAGTTCATTGGACTCACCTAGGACAACTAACATGGATCTTATGATGGGCAACAAACATCCCAAGGAACAGAGAGAGTCTGCAAATGCAAGCAAGATAGCCCCATCTGTCTGCCTCATGGGAGCTAAGCCCCCTCTCAATTAGAGGTGAAGTGGGCATCACCATCCCAGAATCCTCAGGACTGGGGAGTGAATGATTGACTAGAGCAAATTTACTGATATTCTACTATAGACTTATTGTGATTCCACCAATGGAAGAACTTTTTTCATTGAATGGAGGTAGTTCTCACTGGAGGTTCTGAGTGGACGGAGAAGGAAAAACAGGTGTAATATAGGGGCATTTTTGAGACTTGGAAAATTTCCTGAATACATTGCAATGACAGATACAGGCCATTATATATCTTGTCATAACTTACAAAATTATGTGGAAAAGTGTAAATTACAATGTAATCTATAATCCATGTTTAGTGACAATGCTCCAAAATGTGTTCATCACTGTTAACAAACTTGCTTTACTAATGAAGGATCTTGTTAATGTGGGATATTGTGGGAGGAGTAGGCAGCTGGGAATATGGGAAAGCCCCATATATTTATGTAACTTTTATGTAATCTAAGTATATTTTTTTAAAAATAAAATGGATACGTTAAAAAAAGACAGATCCAGAAATATTGATTTTTTAAATAACAACATGGAAGTAGGAATTGTCTCTTTCTAAGAATTTTATAGCATTTATCAATATGTTTGATTTTAAGCAACTCATTTTATTAAATTTTCTCTGCCTCTCACATATTCAGCAGTTTTCCTCTCTGTCCACTTTCCCACTTTTCCAATGTTATTCTCATCTTTTGCTGAGAAACAATTTCAAAATTCAACCATATCACAGGAAGCATGGATTCCTGAAGAATTAATGTTCCTCAATTGATCTTTATTATCAGAAGTGTTTTTTTTCTTTGTTTTACTAAGAGAGATGTGGTGAGTTCTCCAGCTCCTATGGAAAACATTACACATATTACCCAAGAATATTTGTAAGATTATAATGTAAAGGAAAGTCGAAAACAGTAGCTTTTCACCTTTCAGTTTTCCTTTTTATTAGCTTTTCACTTTTGTGTTTGTTATCCTATTCTACATAAATATTTCAAAACATTTCTCTACTAATGCTAACTTTCACATACTCATGCTTCTTAAACCTGAGATCTGATTTTCTTATCCTTATTAGGATCCCATTCTTCTATCCTTCTCATTGTCCTCAGTGCACATCATGGGATTTCTCTTGCACAGGCACTTAGCAAAAATTGTTTATCAGGTACACATCTTTGAGGAGGTGACTACTAAATTTAAATTCATATATATTTTATATTATATGGTGATAGCATCACAGACAATCTTAAATAGGAGAAGGAAAATTTTCAATTGTGCATTATTTATCTAAAAAAAGATTTATATTTGATCACATAGATGTTCTTATTGAAGTATGGAATCAGGGTGCCAATATAAAAGGGTGAGTGTTCATTGGGGTGCAGAATATTTTATGTTGTGTATTTTATATTATTTCATTGGATTATATTCTGCTTCTGTTTGAAAACTTTGAGATGCCAAAAAATGTGACTTCTTCTATTTCTTTAAACAAAATATCTACAATTTTTCTAAATGTTGTGGAAAGGCTAAAGAGCAGGTGAAAGAAAAAATTGTATTTACTCTATCAACCCTTTATCTCACTTATCATCGACATTCTCTCCAATCCTCTTTATCAAAGGATGACTGACATGAGTTTGGATTCCTTCACACAAAATACCTTGGGTAGTTGAGAGGTCTGATTCAGGATCACAACTTATTCCCACACAAATATGCATGCCTTTTCAAACTCCCCTAATTATCTGGAAGGGAACCTAATATGTGGTTACTTTAAAGCACAGTTATCTGAAATAAACTTGAATAACCATGATCATCAATGTTCTTTTCAAATGTCTAAAGGACTGCAAACAATAGGGATCATCACAGTTATCTGAATGAGCTAGTATTTAGCTAATCTGTGTCAGTTAGCCATTGTTGCGTAACACGTCATCCTACAAATACATGGCTTAAGGTAAAGGATTTTATTGTTGCCAGGGAGTCCATGGCGTGCATGGAGTTCTTTTGATCTTTTCTGCTTCCTCATAAGTCTGTGATCAGTTGTGAGTCATCTGGTTGTTGCTTTGTTCTTCTTGTTTAAGCTCTCTCACTATTGATGTCTTGATTAGCTGTAGGTTGCTCTAGGGCAAACTTTACTGGAACAAGTGGCTTCTCTCCGACATGTCTTCTCATTCTACAGCAGGCTTTATTGGACTAGATCAGACAACTAAGGCAGGATTTGAAGAGAGCAGTAGAAACACACTAAAACTTCTTGAGGCACTGTCAATTGAACCATACTTCATTGGCCAAAACTAATGAAACATTACCATTCCCACCCTGATTTAAAGGAGAAGAATGAGATTCCACTTCTTGATGTGTGGATCTGCACAGTCATATTGAAACTATAAAGTGTACAAGGGTGACACACTCATAGGCCATCATAGTTAGTGATTAATTGCCCAAAAGTGGAAAAATGGTGAAAAATATATCTGACTTATACAGCTAACATAGGTTACATTGGATATTCCACAGCATTTTAGGGCCATTGGTGGAAGTGAAACAGATATCACAAAAGGACAGGTTGGAAGTGAAAAGTACATGGGCATGTGGAAGTGGGAGTCTGAGCTGACGGCCAGGAAGACAAATGGGTCCCCCATGATGGTGACCAGTTTCATGGACACAAAGAGCCATAAGGGAATAGACTGTGTCTCTGGCTTCTCATGAAGTCCCAGGAGGAGAATTCCTCAAAGCCCATGTGGTTTCCTGATTCCATGTAAAAGAATTTTCTGGCAAAGGTGATGTAGAAGCAATACTAAATTAAGAACCGATATCCAAGGTTGATCATGTCTAACCATGTACAAGAAAGTTATTCCTTTTTATGTGTTTTTCCATATATGGATAAAGCACATCTCATTAGTATTTTTCTCTATGTTTGGACTCTGGAATTGTTCCCACCTCATGAGTATTAAGCATATTCATTGACTCACAAGTTAGGTTAGGTTACAGGGACTAAGGAGATGGGAATGGGGAGTTATTACTTAATAGGTAAGAGTTTCTGTTTTGGATGATGAAAAATTTTAGTCATGGAAGATGATGTCACTGAAGAGGACATGTAGAAATAGTCAAAATGTCAAAAATTTTATTTTGAACAATAAAATAATTAATTAAATAATGAAATTATGTAAGTGAAAGCAAAAAAAAAAAATTTAAGAAGCAACTCAGAAAGCTTTCATTTAGACCCAAAATATTGTTCAGATAATTGTAGGATGTTTAGCAGCATCCCTCGTCTCTATCCACTGAATGCTGTTAATAGACCTCAGTAGCTTGTTGACCAAACATAAATATCTCCAGACATTGCCATATAGCCACCGGGGGTCAGAATCACCCATGGTTGAGAGCAAGTGGTTGAGAGAATGAGAACTGGAAACATCTTACAGGGTCCCCAACAATGTCCCAGTCTTTAATCAGGTACTTAAAACTTTGCACCGCATTCATTTGACAAATGTAGACCTGGATTCATAATAGTACAGTTCTTATAGAATGATTTTTTCTAATTCAATGAGATAATACATACTGAAGTGGTAAACTCAGGTACTGTTGCATAAGGAGATTGAAATATAGCTTTTTTAAGTAACACACATTTAATTGATTAAAGACTAAATGACTCCTCTTGTCTTTCAATGCAGGTGGGACATTCCTAATTGACTGCAAAACATTATAAAAGCTATGGGATTCACTGTTTGTGGTTTCATATCCACGGAGATCCTCACTTTGTCGAGGAGGGAAAAAGGGATTTTCAGGAAAGAACAACAAGGGCTGCACTCTCATCCCAATTCAATGCTTTGGGATGCAAGAGACTAGTGAAAGTGGATTGTCAGTTGCAGACAAGGTGAAAACTTTAATTCTAAATATGGGAAGATGCTAGAAGGTTAGACCAAAGCAGGGCAGCAGAATCCATGAGGAGGAACCGTGATAAAAGCTGGATTCCCTTGATGCCACTTGGCCTCTTGGGAACAAATCATCAGAAGAAACCATTTCCATTCTCACCTGACCAATGTCCCAAAGGGAAATGATGATTGGGGGTGAAGCAACAAGAGAATGTGCTAATGAGGGACAGAGGAAAATGTGCTAATGAGCAGCTAAAAGAAAGCTGTAAATAGCTCCTCTTCTGCTTTCCTTCATCCCCTGCAATCTTGGGCTGGATGTTTTTTTGGGGTGCTAGGTCTGGATGGGACACCAGTACCTGATTCCCGTTGTGTTGTCTGGGAACTGAGTTTCAGTTTCCATTACTAACCACCCTGGAAGAAATTAGGAATTTTACAGGGTTTCCTTATGCTCAGAGGTACCATCCAGGTGATTTGGAGAGTGTAGGAGGCTCTTCAGGGAAGCATCAGGGGGAAAGGACCCCGGTCAATTTAATCTGAGCTCATCTGAGTGTCTGTATCCACAGACCAGAGCTGGTAGATCACCCAGCTTGTTTGATTGCTTGACCAAAAACTTAACGTGTTTCTTTATAATGTAACAAAAATTTGTTGCTACATAAATACACAGATGTTCTGCAGCTCTGTGAGGGCACACAGGTGAATAAACCCAGTGTAATCTCTGGTCATTGGATCTTACATTTTACTGTAGAAATTAGAGTATGAAGTAAGTGGATATGATAGGTCCTCAGGGATATATTATTTGAAGAACATAAATCAGAGTAATAAGTAAACATGTCATGTGCAGGTTTTAAGGTGAATTCTCTGGGAAGTCCTTTATATATTTTTTGAGATACAGAAACAGGTTTGCAGTGTACCCATTGATCAACAAATCAAAACTCAAAGCCCAAGAGTAATTAAGAAGAGACTGACATCATAGACAACTACAAAGTGCCCTGCTTCATTTGCTACGGGACCATATAAAAGCCAGTGTGGACAAAGAAATATGGACAAGCAAAGGAATTACAAGTATACCAGGGCATGATGTGGAGACCATGGCAAGACAGGTGCAGCAAGAAAATTTTCTCCATCTGTGGCCCCTGACACAGGAGGAACCTCACTTCCCACGCTGGCTGTACCTTCTCCAACCTCACTCTTCCATTGTCACAACATTCAAGGCTCTTTTCCCCATTAGCAGAGACTGGTCTACTTTTAAACTGTTCTTGCCCCTATTGTTGTGTTTTCCACAAATTCTTGCCAATATCCCAAATAAGAGAGACCTGTATTACATTGTGGTCCACAATTTACTATAGTGAACCCACACATGCAAACAACATACTACACAATACACACATAGTTACTCATACACATCAAGGACACAACACACACAAAATACAGGCACATAGTCACAAACATACACAATACACACCATTAATACATATGCACACACATAAATACGGAAGAAGCACATACACATGCAGATTCACACACATTAAAGCAGATACATTCAACTCCACAATAAGTCAAGAAAGAATTCTGCAAAATAATTTTGTGCATCTTCATACAATATTAGTTGCTCTTTGAAATTGTCTATGGATCTATATCACTCTATTTTAACTCATTAGAAAAAATACATCATTTTGAACCTTTACATTCAACCATCTGAGGATATGGAATTCATGTTTCTAGCATGTTCTCCACACAATTTTAAAAATTCCCTGCTTCTTCTTTTTCTCTCATTATTGAAAATTGCTATAAAACCACAGTCTTTTATTTGTTCATGCAACCTGAACTTGGTATATAGAGTATTTCTATCTCCCTCAAGGCATTCACAGTCTAGGAGGGCAAACAACATAAAATTCAGTAAAAGCAAAACACAGTCATAGACACTTACAAACAAATTAAGTGAGGGAAAGGACCTGTCATCTTCCTGTGAAGATGATTAAAAACAATAACAACAACAACAACAACAAAAAAAAACTTCACAAAGGGATTCCTCCAGACATCTTTGAATCAGGAGGTTGAATTTTCCAGATGGGAAGAGGTGACAAATTCCAACTGCACTAGTGAGAGAAACCCTCAGTGGAGAGCAGGTGTGTACAGTGCTGAGCATTGAGTCTACAGCATGCTGCTAAAGTTGAAAGTCAAGTTCAAGATCAGGGTGAAATCGTCAAGGTCAATGAGGCCATGGTGTGTTGTGTGTGTCTCTGTGTGTCTGTATATAGTTTGTGTTTGAGTGTTTGTGTCTGTTTGTGTGTCTCTATGTGTGCTTGCCTGTGTTTGGTATGCTCAGAGCTCTGGTATATTAGGTCCTATTCAAAAATACATGCCTTATCATACAGAGTCCACAATGCAAATCCATAACTGGAAATAAAATGACTATTCATTTCTATCTATGGGAAACCATGGAGAATAAGTCATTAAATCAGAAGAGGTATGCAAAGTGGCTAAGGGACTCTATGCTGAAGTTCCAGCAGCAGCAAGCTCACTTGTTCTTAAAGCTTTTCTGACATCATCACTTATCATCTCCCACTTCCTCTCTCTCCTCACCACATTGTTTCTTTGTTGACCTTGAACATCTGCAACAAGCCCTATTCTAGGTTCTTTGTCCTGGACATTATCCCAGCTGGTCACATGCTTTTCCAGTTTTCCTCATGGCTCCAGACGTCTCACTTGAGAGGTCTTTGTTAAAATGTCACATTGTTGGCTGTGTTTGCTTCAGCACCAGCAAAATATCGCACCCGCATTTCACTGTTTCATTTTTAGTACCTTTCATTTTCCTTTGATTAAGGCAGTTATCTGTTAGTATTTTATAAGACTATCATTTATTTACTAACATTCCTTCACAATCACCAGATTGGTGAGTCTTTTGTGACTCAGCATTGTTCCCGTTTCCAATTCAGTGCCTGGCATATATTTGACACTCAATATAAATACCTTAATTAAATGAATAGGTATTTACTAAAACCTGCAGAATACATGAATGTTTGAAGTAAAGGCTGACAGTGGGACAAGAAAATGTTTATTTTTTAGATTTTTAAAAATATACTTTTATTTTATTTTTAAAAGATACTTAGATAACATAAAAATGTTACATAAAAAATATAAGGGATTCCCAAATTCCCCATTCCCCAGAACTCCCGCTTCCCCCGACATTAACAACTTCTTTCATTACTGTGGTGCATTCTTTGCAACTGATGAACACATTTTGGTTCATTACCACTAAGCCTGGATTATAGTTTACATTGTAGATGACACTCTCTCCCACTCAATTCTGTAGCTTATAGCAAGATATATAATGGCCTGCATTTGTCATTGCAATGTCACTCAGATCAATTCCAAGTCCTGAAAATTTACCCATGTTGCACCTCATTTTCTCTCTCCCTGACTACAACACCATCAGTTGCCACTGTCCTTCAATAATATTTCTTCCATTGTTGGAATCACAATGTCTATAGCAGAATACCAGTAAGTCTACTCTAGTCTGTATTTTATTCCCCAATTGTGAGGATTCTGGGATGGTTATGTCCACTCCAACTCTAATTAAGAGGATGCTTTGATCCCATATGGCTGGTGGATGGGACTCTTGCTTGCATTTGTAGACTTTCTCAGTTCTTTGGTGTGGTGTTTGTCCATCCTCACCTCCTTGTTAGTTGTCTTGGATGAGTCCAATGAACTGGAGATTGGGTATAGCAACTTCACTGAGCTGAGGGGACAGATGGCACATGGACACCTCAGAGATTAAAGTCTATTGGATGTACATCTACCAAATCCAGTACCAACTATAGGTTCAAATAAAAGAGACAGAAGAGGCGTGTGTAGAGAAGTCACATCTGAGTCCAACTCTGTCACACTCAAGAGCACAAACTCCAAATAAGGCCCACTGGCAAAGCACCAAACTCTGGAAGTATCTGCCATGACCATAGGGACTGAGTGTCTCCAGAGCCCGCAGGAGCCCCACTATTTGGTGTAGTATCTACCTTATCCAATTATGAGATCTTGCTGAGATATGCATAAGCATTACCTCTCTGATGACCTCCCAACTCAATTTGATGTCTCTGAGCCATATACACTCATTTGTCTTTACCTATTCCCCTTTTTATTCAAGGTCTTTTTCCAGTTGTATCACCAGCCTGCGCTTGGTAGTAATCTCTCAGTGCCAGGGAGGCTTATCCCTGGGAGTCATGTCCATTCCTGGCGGGAAGGTAAAGCATTTATATGCTGAGTTTGGCTTAGAGACAGGCCACATTTGAGCAACAATCAGGCTGTCAGGAGGTAAATCTTAAGCACTCTACAACACTAGGCTAAGTTACAAATTCAACAGCAAAAAGTTCATAAGCATACTCATAAATATTAAGGGCCTATCAATTGACCATCTTTCTTCACTAGTCATTGCCCCTGTACTTGTAGGAGTGTTGCTTTTCCATTAGAGAATAGGGCAGAGCTCCCCATGATCAAAATTCAATATACTTTCAGTTATTGTGTGAATTTCTACCCACTGTGGCAATGCCCCAAGAACCTTTGAACATATATATATATATATATCTTTTATGTATGCCCAGGTGAACTTTCTCCCATATATCCCCCATCAGTGACACCCCACCCCATTGATCTTCCCCTGCCATAGTTGTAACCATTTTGTTATCCAAAACTTCTTCAAAAATGAAGCCAAGAATATTTTCAAATTCATTTAATAAGGAAATGACAAATTAATGATAGGTTTAAAAATAAGAAGTAAAATACATAATAATTTAGAGAAACTAAAACTAAAATAAAGTAAAAAAAATTGTATTTTAAAAAAATTAAAAATATTTTTGAAAATTAAAAAGAATAAAATAAAATAAATTTTTTGATGTTTTGCCTTTCATCACTGTAATATCAGTTGTCCTGTATGTACAGTGGAATTTTCTTCAATTTCTTCTGCAGTGTCTTACTTTTTTTTATATATATATATTTTCTTCAAAAAGTTTTAGGTCGCAGTACAGCTACAAACAGAGTATAGGGGACTCCCACATACTCAACATCCTCCCCCTTTTCCCCCTTCCCTATTAATAATCTTTTTATATGTGGATGGTAGATTTTTTACAACTGATTTACAAATACTGACGTATAGCTGCTAACCATGGTCAATTGTTTACATTATGGTTTACATTTTAGACCATACACTTTTATAATTTTTTGATGAAATTTAACATGGTCTGTATCCATCATTGTGAGAGCATGCAGTACACTTCCATTGCCCCCTAAATACCCCCTCTTCCATCTATTCTATTCCTCCTTCCTCCTCTCTTTGGGGCTGGTGGTGACAACCAGGCTTCACTACTTAAAGGACAAGATTCATAGATACTTGCAACAATGCTGAGGGCTTGACATATTAATATGTCCTACACTATTTAGAACTGCCCATGCTCTTGAGACACACCCTCCCTTCTGTTTGAGAAAATGTCGGGCCTCCCCAGCATGAGAGTCTAACACTTTCCCATGCATTATGTGAGTCTCCCCCCACTGATACTGCACCCTGTGACAAAATGATCACTTGCACATTCTCTAGAAGACTGTCACAGGTGTGATCTGTCTCAAATGTCCCAATTCAACACCCAAAACCAGTAGCCCTACGTTGTCATATTGCCATAAGAGTTTGCTTAACATTGTAGTTTCATCCACATACCCACCAGTCCCCAGTGATCACCTGCTCCCTCCCCTACCATCCACCCAGTTCCATGGATCATCCAACCCATCCTCCCCATCCTACCTCCTGTCAAGCTTTCACTGCCCAGCCCAATAGTATCCCTACACCCCTATCATATCTCTTCACTGCACAACTACTCACTTCTACCTTATCATAGATTTCACCCTTATGGTCATTGGCTCAAAACCTTCTTCTCCCTTCCTATTTCCTGTAAACCTACCCTCCAGACTCTAGCTCTCTGAGTCAGCTCAATTTGCTTAATTCATATCAAAGAGGTGAGGTAATTTTTGTTCTTCAATGCTTGTTTTGCTTCTTTTGATCTGTTAATGTGGTGTGTTACATGATTGATTGTCTTAAGTTGAACTATCCTTGCAAACCAGGGATGAAACACATTTGGTCATGGTGTAAAATTCCTGGTGTATAATTCATTCATATGATTCATATGAAAACAACCATTCTAAATGCCAGGAATTCATTTTGTGGATATTGTCAAACTAATTCTAAAGTGTCTATGGACAAGCATAAGACATAGATAGCTTAAGAATTACTGAAGAAGAAGAACAAAGTTGTTGGAATCACACTACCTGATTTCAACAATTAATATAAAATCACAATAGTTAAACAGTATCCTATTGATGAAATAGACAAGAAACCCACACAAATGTGGTCAACTGATATTTCACAGAAGACAAGGGGAATTCAATGGAAAAAGTATGGTCTTCTCAACAAATGATACTAGAACAATAGTGGGCACTCATGTCAACAAAAAAGGAACTGAGTTACAGATTGTATAAATTTCAAAAAATCAAATCAAAATGAATCATACCACTTAAAAGTAAAATGCATTGCAAAACTTCTAGAATGAAACAAAGAAAATCTAGGGCCTTATGGAATGGTAATGAAGTTTTATATATAGCATCCAAAACATGATCAATGAGGGAAGAAAATTTTAATTTAGTCTTTACTCACATGTAAATTTTCTTCTCTGTGAAAGACATTGATAAGGGATTGAAAAGAAAATCTACAGATTTGGAAAAAGTATTTACAAAACACATCTGATAAATGATTTGTATCCAAATATACAAACAATTCTTAACACCCCAAAATAAGGAAGGAAATGCTGAAATTAAAAAATGGCCAAAACATATGAAAAGAATCATAACCTAAAAAGATATACACTTTGCAAATAAGCAGAGAAAATGAAGATCAACATCATTTGTCATTAGGGACGTTCAAAATAAAATTGCAATGATAGACCATCACACTTTTATGAGAATAACTAAAACCCTAAACACTGACAATACCAATTACTGGTGAGTATGTGGAGCATTCCAACTCACAGTCATTGCTAGTGAGAAAAAAAAATGACACAGCCAGAAGATGTTTTAGCAGTTTCTTGTAAATCTAAACATAGTCTTACCATACAATCCAGGAGTTGTGCTCAGTTGTACATACATGGCTGATATGAAAACGTAAACCCACACAAAACCCAGACATGAATATTTATAGCATTCAGATTTGGTAATCTCCAAATTCTGAAAGCAACCAATATGTTGTTCAATAGGTTAATAAGTAAACTCACTGTGCTATTGTATAACATGGAATATTAATTAGATAAAATGGAATGTTCCATCCAGCCCTAAAATATATGGATGAATGTTAAATGATTATTGCTAATTAAAAGAAAACAGTTTTAAAATATTCCATTTGTTGATATCAATTCTGGATAAGGCAAAACAAGGAGACAGTAGAATGTTCACTAGGTGCCAGAGACTGGGGAGAAAGGGGGATTGAATATGTGAAGCACAGTGGAATTTTTAGAGTAATGCATCTATTTTGTGTAATACTGTAATTGTAGACACATGATAGTATGCCTCTTTTAAAACCCATTGAACTGGATAACAAAAAGAGTGAACTTCATGTATGCAAATAACTAATTTGCAAGGCCAAGAGAATCCCAAATAGAATGAAAATGTTGCAAATCTATCTATTTATATTACAAATGCATAATCTATCCTCACAGAAGGGAATGGCAACAATGGTGCTGAAAGAAGTAATACTGGGTAAGAATGGAGTCTGTAAAATGAAGTCAAAAGAAATGTTGTATAAGTACTGTATTCTAGTTGATAAAGTAGCATTCCACCATGTATGGATTAATAAATGTAATACTTCTATACATGTACAATGGAATCAAGAAAATCATACATGGATGGCAAATGAGGGAATATTTTTTCTCACGCTGAAGTGGGTGCTTACCACTAGCAAGGGGAGGAGGATAGAATGTTCTATATGATAGTGGTTTAGAGTTAGACACATCAGTATGAATTCACGCGTAGGTGAATATAGATACAGAGGGTTGCATGTAGATGTATTTGTAGACATATGCATATAAAAAGCTTAGCATGCACACATATATTTCCTTACACTCTCTGCAGAGAGGGCCTAAAGTTCACAGTAGCAAGGAGCCCAGGTAGTGCCCAGACTTGGAATTTGACACCATTCTCCAAAAAGTGTCTTCCTGGAGAAATTGCTGACTCTAGGAAAGAAATATGCAAGAAGCGCCTGGTGCATCTTGTAGTGTCAAAGAGTAAATAGGTGCTAAAATAAACCCCTCAATGATGGGGTTATTATAAAGAGATACAGGGTGCAGCTGAAAGAGTTCCCATGGCCAAAATTGGAACAAATTGAACAACAACAATATAAAAGGAATATTGTATCACAACACAAAGTATGAAATAAATGTCATGAGTCCATCCTGATGTATATGTTATTGATTAAGTAAATAAGAAGAGACAAATCTCTTATGTAGAAGAATTCAAATATTTATGTAATAATTCTCTCTGAAGGCAGTGGAGCATAAATCCCACCTATGAAGTATAGGTTTCACCTAGTGACTTCTTTCCAAATGTGATAAAAGGAAAGGCTGAGAAATTAAGAATTTTATACTGGGGGAACCTCATAACACTGTTGATCAAGGTGAACATCAACAATGGTAAGGCACATTGATAGGATGAACCCTGGATGTGATGTGATGAAAATGGCACTTTATCTCTGGTGTCTTTCTCCAAAAACCCATAAATGATACTAATTTTGAGAAGAACATCAGCAAATTCAAACTGAGGGACACTTTAAAATATACCTGACCTGCACTCCTCAAAAGTATCCAGGACATAGAAAACGAGGAGATTCTGAGAAACAGTCACAGTCACAAAGGGACTAAGTATTTATGACAAATAAATGCAATGTGGTATTTTGGATCAGCGATGTTAAGAACAAGAGAAATAGAGTGATAAGTACTTGGAAACTATCTCTAACATCTTTGCAGTTTTCCTGTAAATCTAACACTGTTCTAAAATATCATTTATTAAGAAGTAAAATTATTAGTGAAATGCAAAAGCCTAGGAACATCGAACTACAAGATTAAATCCAGACACAATTACATGCCTTGGACAAGAACATCACATTGCTGTTAGTCTCATATTCTTCATCCATTGAATCCGAATACTGAAATGGATTTCAGAGAGAAGTTGAAAGAATTAAATAAATTAATGAATATAAAACATTCAGCATTACCTAGTATTGATAGTGAATATTTAATATATTACGATTCAACTTCACACAGATTCACCCCCCACACCTCCTTCCCCACATCCACTGTGCTATTTCCAGCCCTCATCATCAATGTGGAGATCTGACAACCGCAGTAGTCATATCGACTCAGAATGAGCTTTCCTCAAGGCAAGGCTTACCATGATCATCACCTTCTATATAACCTCACTGACACTCCAGTATCTTCAAACATAAATATCCATCTTGTGGACAAAACACAAGACTCTCAGTTATCTGGCTGCTGCCAAACTGCCCAGGATCATGTAAAACTTTCCATGCAGTGATCCTCATTGTTCATCAGATATTAAGTACTATTTCTAAAATCTAATCAAAACTTACAGTTATAATGATCCCACATTTGTGTCCCTGTCATCTCTTCTTTTTTTCCTTAAATCAGGATGTGTTATTTTTCTTTAAATTTTTTTTTTTGTTTTTTAAAGATACTTAGATTACATAAATGCTATATAAAGAAATACAGGGATTCCCATACTCATGCTTTATGGCCTTGTGACTATAAACTTCCCCCCTAAATAATTACCCTTTATAAAAGCCAAAAGATTTCTGGGATTTTGCAACAGCACCCCTTTGGATGACAAATACAGCTGTACACAGAATTCTACGCTAGAAGATTTCTTTCTTTTAGCATCTTAACTGTGTCATACCACTGCTTTCTTGCTTCCATGGATTCAGATGAGAAATCAGCACTTAATCTTGTTGAGCTCCCTTTTATGTGATGGATCTCATTTCTCTTGCTGCTTTCAGTACTCTCTATTTGTCTTGACCATTGGGCAATTTGAAAAGTATATGTCTGTGTGTTGGCCTGTTAGGATTCATACTGTTTGAGGTACATTGTGCTTCCTAGACATGTACGTCCATGTCCCTCAAAAATGTTGGAAATTTTTCAGGCATTTTTCCCTCCAGCACTCTTTCTACCCATTTTCCCTTTTCTTCTCCCTCTGGATGCCAATAATACATGTATTTGTGTGTCTCATGTTATCCTTCAAATCCCTATGTCCCTGCTGGATTTTTCCTTTATTTTTTTATCTATTTGTTCTACTATCTGTTTGATTTCAGATGTACTGTTTTGAACATTACTAATCCTTTCCTCTACCTGTTCAAATCTAATGTTATGTGCTTCTAGTGTATTTTTGAGTTCTTACATTTTGCCATTCATCCCCATTATATCCATTACAATTTTATGTATGTTTTCAAATTTTTTAGAATGCTGCCCCAGTGTCTTCTTAATATCCTTTATCTCTTAATACTCTTTATCTCTTCCTTCACTTCATTAATGTGATACATGTATTTCTTTGGACATTCCTGATTAGTTGTTCAATGCTCAGCATCTCCTCTTGTTTTTTAGTTTGCTCAATAGACTGCTCCTGAATACCTGTTTCTTATAATTTTTTTTTGTTTTTCTAATTGTTTTTGTCTATGATGAATTAAATGAATAGAATGAAATTAATTGAATAAAATTAAATGATAGAATGAATTAAAAAGCCAGAGTGATGAGGATAGAGGAAAGGAGAAAAAAAAGGAGAGAAAAATTAAAAAAAAGAAAGTCAAATAAAAATAAAATAAAAATATATGGAATAAAAGAAAAAACAACAGAAAACAGAAGATAGAATCATGAAAGAAAGAAAAGAAATTAAAAAGGTAGAAAAATTAAATTAAATTAAATTAAAGGTAACAAGTAAATGGGAAAGACAACAAATAAGAAACAACACAACAACAACAATAATAAACAACCCAGGAAAACTAGCCTTCCTTCTTAAGTCCCTAAGGAGCTTTTCAGGCTGCCAGTGCTCATTAACCATTACCCTTCAGCCTGTTCTCCACAGGCGATGTACTGAGTTTTAGCAAAAAATAAATAAAGAGGAAAAAAAAAAGCAACCAATAAAAAATAAAAGATTGAAGAAAACCTAAAACAAAAAATCTCTCTATATTTTCCCTTTCATAGAGCACCAGCTGGGTGCCTGATAACCCAGTGGATCACTGTCTGAGTCACTTCTCTAAGGAGATCTGGGAATCAAACTCTGAAACTTGTATATGTAATGCAGGAATTCTTCCACTGAGCTCAACAGATTAAGGAGACTTTTGAAAGCTTTTTTGGTCTTCCTGCCTCCATTCCCTCCAGCATGTTAGGCTTTGAACAGTTTGCAAAGTGGGGCTGTTTAGGTCCTCACTTGTCTATCTTAGTTCCTCTCTCTCTCAAGTCAGCTGGGAATGATAGCCTGCCTGATCAGATACCCCTGCCCTCTCCCCACTGTTTCTGTAGTCAGATACCACTCTCTCCCCTCCACCAGATCCCTCTTCCTGCAAGGAAACACTCCTTCCCACTCAGTTGATTGCACTGAGTCAGGGGCTTTACCAAGACCATTTGCCTTGAGTGTGGGGTATATGTGCCATTTTCAAGCCAAAAAGTTGAGTAACTCATGTTTTTTCCTTGACTTCTTTATCTATCTGGTTCTCCCTTGGATTATGTGTAGCATTTTTCCATTCTATATATTTCTAAAGCAGCTCCCTCAGATAGGTTTTTTCCCTTTTTTCACTCTTTTTCTTAGAGAGCTTGGCTTGGCTTACCTACTTCAATGAAATTTTCCCAGAAGCCTCTGGTTTGTGGTTTTCACCTGACTAACAAAGGCATCGATGGAACAAGAAAGATTAAGAGCCCCTGATGTAAAGTATGTTGGTGATGGCAATACAATTTAGTGAAGGTAATTATTACTAATGAATAGTATATTTGAAAGTGTAAAAATATGAAAATCTGAGTTGTATTTATGTTACTAACATAAAAATTTAAAGCACATATATATGTATAGATAGACAGAGATAGATAGAGATAGAGATATAGAGAAAGAGAAAGAGATAAAGATAGAGATAGATAGAGATCCATACACAGATCTTGCCAAGGAAGCATCCCTTAGGGGGATGCAGGAAGATGTCATGAGAGTATGTTGACAGGGCATATTTTTCTTACAAAAGCAGTGGGGCAAGGGCAGAAGCTTTTGAAAGGAGCTGTTATGGAGATCTGCACACCAGAAGATGTGCCATGCACATGATCCAGGAGAGAGACAAAGCAAGCATAAAGAAAAATATTAATAACTTGGGAATGGCGCTGAACCCTCACCCTTGATGTGAACAGTTTCGGTAATATGTATCACTGAGGGTGACAAACTTGGAGGGGAGAGGACACTAACCTCCCTGGGAAGAGGCAGGGTGTGGTGGAGGGCTGAGTGTGATTTCTCTTCAGTGAGTTCATATTTTTAAAATTTTTAAAAAATTTTTATATATTTTTTATTCTTTCTAAAAGATACTTAGATTATATAAAATGTTACACAAAAAAATATAAGGGATTTCCATATGACCCACTCTACACACATCCCAATTTTCCCCACATTTAAAGCTTCTTTCATTGTGATAAATTCAATGCAATTGATTTGGAGCATTGCCACTAAGGATGGATTATAGTTTACATTGTAGGTTACACTCTCTCCCACTCAATTCTGTAGGTTATGGCAGAATATATAATGCCTTGTATCTTCATTTCAATGTCATTCAGGACAATTCCAAGTCCCAAAAGTGGTGCCCCTACTGCGCCTGATTTTCCGTCTCCCTGCCTTCAGCACCTCCAAGGGCCATTGCCTCCACATGAATGATGTAATTTCTTCCATTGCTAGAATCACAATAAGTCTACAGTAGAACACCAGTAAGCCCACTCTAGTCCAAGTTTAATTCCCTAATCCTGAGGATTCTGGAGTGGTGATGCCCACTCTACCTCTAATTGAGAGGGGCTTCGATCCCATATAGCTGTTGGATAGAACTCACTTGCTTGCAGTTGTAGACTCTCTTGGTTCCTTGATATGGTGGTTGTCCACACTCACCTCCTTGTTAGTTGTGCTAGGTGAGTCAAATTAACTGGACAGTAGGTGTTGCAACTATGCTAAGTCTCAGGGCCCAGCTGGCATATGGACAGCACAAAGATTCAAGACTTTTGGGTGTACACCTACCAAATCCAGCACCAGTATAGGCTCAAATAGAAGGGACAGAAGAGGTACGTGTAGAGAAGACACAACTGAGTCCAACTCTGTCACACTCGGGAGCACAAACTCCAAAGTAGGACCCACTGGCAAGGCACCAAACTCTGGAGATTTCTGCCATGACCGTAGGACCTGGGTGTCTTCAGAGGCCTCAGGATCCCCACTATTTTGGGTAGTACATTCTTTGGCAGTCTATGTGATCTTGCTGAGACATGCATAAATGTTACCTCTGGGGTGATCTCCCGACTCACTTTGAAGTCTCTTAGCCATATAAACTCATTTGTCTTTACATTTTTTCCCTTTTATTCAAGACTTTTTCCAGTTATATTGCTAGTTGGTGCTTGGTAATAATCCCTTAGTGCCACGGAGGCTTCTCCCCAGGACTCATCCCTCAAACTGGAGGGAAGGTAATGCAAATGGTGAGTTTGGCTTAAAGAGAGGCCACATTTCAGCAACATGTAGGCACTCAGTAGGTAACTCTGAAGCACCTTGCAACACTAGGCTGAAGTTCAATTTCAAGAGTAAAGTGTCATAAGCATAGTCAACAATATCAAGGGCCCATCAATGGACCATCCTTCTTCACTAGTTATTGTTTCTGTACTAGGGGGATACTTGCTGTCCCATTAGAGAATGTGGCAGAGCTGCCCAGGATGGGAATTCAATATTCCTTCGGTTATTGTGTGAATATCCATTGTGACAATGCCCCATGTACATATGAACACATTTATATACCTTATATGTATTCTCAGGTGAATTTCCTCCTATGTATTCCCCATCACTGACACCACACACCAATGATCCTCCCCTGCCACAGCTGTAACCCTTCTGTGGTCCAAAATCTCTTCAAAAATGAAGCCAAGAATGTCGCCAAATACAGTTAATAGAAAAATGAAATAATTATGGGTTGAAACATTAGAAATGAGATACATAATAATTTACAAAAACTATAACTAAAAATTAAAAATTGGGATATTAAAAATATTAATAATTTTTTTAATGTTTTGCCTTACATCACTGTAATATATTTTTCTTATGTGTACCCTACATTTTCTTCCATTATTCCCCAGTGTCTTATTATTTTGTTTTGTCTTCGAAGAAATTTTAGGTCACAGTAAAGTCACATACAGAATATAGGGGACTCCCACATACCCAATTTCTTCACCCTTTTCCCCCTCCTGTATTAATAACCTTTTTAAATGTGGATAGTACATTTGTTACAACTAATGTACAAATACTGAAACATATTTACTAACTATGGTCAATGGTTTACATTTTAGACCATACACTTTTTTAAAATTTTGCAGAAATTTAACATGGCCAGTATCTAACTTTGCAAGATCATGCAGAACACTTCCATTGCCCTCTATATATCCCCTATTCCATCTATTCTATTCCTTCCTCCCCTCCCCTCAGGGCCCTGGCAAACAGGTTTCACTCCTTGAAGGACAAGATTCATTGTTATTTCCAACAACACTGAGGGCTTAACACACTGGTCTATCCTCCCATAATAGAAACTATCCATGCATTTGAGGCACACCCTCCCTCTGTTTGAGAACATATGGTGCCTCCCCAGGATGGGAGTTCAACTCATTCCCGCTTATTGTTTTGGTCTCCACCCAATGATACAACACACTAGGACACAATGATCACTCACACATTCTCTAGAAGACTGCCCCAGGTAAACCCTGTCCTGAATATCCCCCCATTCAACACCCTAAACAAGTAACACTTATTCATCATATTTCCAAAACAGCTTTCCCAAATTTGTTGTTTCAACCACATGCCCACCAATACCCAGTGTTCACCTGCTCCCTTCCCCCAACGCTTCTCCCAGTTCCATGGACCACTCAAATTACACTCCCCACATTATCCTTCTGTCAAAATTGCACTGCCCAACCCAATGGTATCAATAAACCCCTGTCATATCCCTTCACTGCACAACTACTCACTTCCACCTTATCATAGATTTTGACCATGTTGGTTTGGCTCTTAACATTCTTCTTTCTTTCTATTTCCTGTTAACCTATCTTCCAGATTCCAGCTCTCTGAGTCTACTCAATTTGCTTAATTCAGTCAGAGAGGTCATGTAATATTTGTCCTTCAAAGTCTGGCTTGCTTCACTCAATAGAAGGTCCTCAAGATTCATTCATGTTATCCCGTATATTAGAACTGTATTCCTTCTTACAGCTGACTAATATTCCATTGTATGTATACAACACATTTTATTTCTCCATTCATCTGTTAATGGGCATTTGACTTAATTCCAACTTTTTGCAGTAGTGAGTAATGCTGCTATGAATATTGGTCTGCATATATTTGTTTGTGTCCTTGATTTCAATTCTTCTGGATATATGCCCAGCAGTGGAATTGCTGGGACATACGGCAGATCTATAGTTAGTTTTCTGAGGAACAGCCAAACTGTCTTCCACAATGGCTGGACCATTCTACATTCCGAATTCCTAATTTCTTATTTTGTGTATTTGCTTTTTTTCTCTTTTCTTCTTTGTTAGTCTAGCTATGGGTTTGTCAGCAGTGGTTAAGGGACCCATTCCTCCACATCCTCTCCAACACTTGCAGTCTGCTGTTTTCTTAATTGCTGCCTGTCTAGTGGGTGTAAGAAGGTATCTCATTGTAGTTATGATTTGCATTTACCTAATAGATAGTGATGTTGAACATATTTCCATGTGCTTTTTAATCATTTGTATTTCTTCTTTGAAGAAGTGTCTGTTCAAATCACTTCCCAATTTTTAAATGGGTTATTTGTCTTTTAAATTTCAAGATATAGGTTTTCTTTATATATGCTGGATATTAGGCTCCTATCAGATATATGGTTACCAAATATTTTCTGTCATCGAGTAGGCCATCTTTACTTTTTTACAAATTCCTTTGAGGTGCAAAAGTTTTTAATTTTGAGGTGGTCCCATTTATCTGTTTTTTTCTTTTGCTGCTCATGCTTATAGTGTGAAGTTCATGAAACCATGAACTTACAAGGTCCTGTAGAAGGTTCCCTACATTATCTTCCAAGTTCTTTATGGTCTTGACTCTTATATTTAGATCTATGATCCATCTTGAGTTGATTTTTTGGAAGGTGTGAGATGGTGTTCCTCTCTCATTCTTTTGGATATGGATATGCAGCTTTCCAGCACCATTTGTTGAAGAGGCCATTCTCTCTCAGTTGAGTGAGCTTGGAGGCCTTTCCAAATATCAAATGGCTGTATATGCGAGGATCTATCAGAATTCTCAATTTGGTTCCATTAGTCGGTATATCTATCCTTGTGCCAATACCATGCTGTTTTGACCACTGCAGCTTTTTAGTATGTTTTAAAATCAGGTAGTGTGAATCCCGCAATTTCTTTTTTTTACAATATGTCTTTGTCTATTCAGGTCCTCTTGCCCTAGCAAATAAATTTCAAACTTAGTGTTTCCAATTCAGTAAAAAAAACCAAAAAAACAAAAAAAAAAAAACCTGCATTGATTTTTATTGTAATTGAATTAAATTTGTAGATTACTTTGGGTATGATAGACATCTTAATGATGTTTAGTCTTCCCATCCATGAACATGGAATACTTTTCTATTTATTTAGTTCATCTTTGATTTCCTTTAACAGTGTCATGTAGTTTTCTATTTACAAGTCTTTCACATCTTTAGTTAAATGGATTCCTAGGAATTTGATCCTTGATTCTTTTAGTTGCTGTTGTAAATGAGATTTTTTCTTAATTTCTTTCTCAGGTTGCTCATTATTAGTGTACAGAAATGCTACTGATTTTTGTGCATTTATTTTATAAGCTGGGACTTTACTGAACTCATTTATGAGCTCTAGAAGATTATTGTAGGTTTCTCAGGGCTAGTATTTTGTTGAGGATTTTTGCATTTAGGTTCATTAGGGAGATTGGTCTGTAATTTCTCTTTCTTAAGGCATCTTTGGCTTTGGTATTTGGATGATTTTGGCATCATAGAATGAGTTAGGCAATGTTCCTTCTACTAGAATTTTTTGGATGAGTTTAAGCAGGACTGGTGTTAGTTCTTTCAGAAATGTTTGGTAGAATTCACCTGTGAAGCCATTTGGCCCTGGGTTCTTCTTGGTTGTTAGGTTTTTGATGACAAATTCAATGGTGTTACTTGTGATTGTTTGTTGAGTTCATCAATTTCTTCTTATGTCAGTTTAGGCTGCTTGTGTGTTTCTATGAATTTGTCCATTTCCTCAAAATTATCATTCTTCTTGGCATATAATTTTTCATAGTATCCTCTTATGACACTCTTTATTACTATAGGTTCAGTGGTGATATCCCCTTTCTAATTTCTTATTTTGTGTATTTGCTTCTTTTCTCTTTTTTTTTCTTTGTTAGTCTAGCTATGGGTTTGTTAATTTTATTGATATTATAAAAGAACAGCTTTCTTTTTCTAGTGCTTTCTTATTTTCTATCTCATTTATTTCTCCTCTAATCTTTATTATTTTCTTCTTTCTATTCCTTTGGGGTTATTTTGTTGCTCTTTTTTCTAATTCTTCTAAGTGTACAATTAGGTCTTCCAAATTAGCTCTTTTTTTTATATGTGCATTTATGGATATTAATTTCCTTCTCAGTACAACTTTTGTTGCATTCCACAGGTTTTGATATGTTGTATTGCAATTTTCATTCATTTCAATGTAGTTACTGGTTTCTTTTGTAACTTTCTCTTTGACCCACTTTGTCTAAGAGTGTCTTCTTTAACTTCCATATCTTTGTGGTTAATCTGGTTCTCTGGCCCTTAGTATTTTCTGGTTTCTTTCCATTGTGGTCCAAAAAATTTCTTTGTATAATTTCAATCTTTCTGAATTCATTGAGAGTTGTTCTGTGACCTAGCATATGGTTTATCTTGGATTATGAACCAAGTGCACTTGAGAAGAATGTATGTCCCGCTGTATTGGGGTGTACTGTTTTGTATATGTCTATTAGGTCAAGATTCTCTAATGTATTATTCAAAGTCTTTGTTTCTTTATTGATTCTCTGTCGAGATGTTCTGTCTAGTGGTGACAATGATATATTAAAGTCCCTCACTGTAATTGTAGAGGCATCTATTTCTCCACATAGTCTTTCCAGTGTTTTTCTCATGTATTTTAACTTGCCCCAGTTAGGTGCATAAATGTTTATCTTTGTTCTTTCTTCTTGAAAGAGTATTCCTTTTACTAATATATAGTGCCTGTCTTTGTCTCTTAAAACATTTTTGCATTTAAAGTCTGTTTTGACTGGTATTAGTATAGCTACTCCCCCTTTTTTTGGTTGTTGTTTACTTGTAAAATTGTTCTCCAGCCATTCACTTTCAGCCTCCTTAAATCCTTGGGTCTAAGGTAGGTTTCTTGTAGACAGCATATAGATGCCTCATATTTCCTTATCCAATCGGCCAATCTGTGTCTCATGACACTTGAGTTTAATCCATTAGCATTCAGTGTTATTATTTTTAAGGAATTACACATATTAGCCATACTTTCTTAGGGTTTAGGTATGTTATATGTTGTTTTTATTTCTCTTTCTTTATTATTTCTTTCACTCTCCTCCAACTCTCTCTCTCTTGTTTTTTCCTTTCAACCTGCATCACTCTCTTTAGTATTTCTTGAAAGGTCATTTTTGATTGACATACTCTTTTAATTTCTTTTTCTCTCTGAATATTTTCAATTCTTTCTCATTTTTGAATGCGAGCTTTTATGGATAGAGAATTCTTGAATGGAAGTTTTTTCTTTTATCACTATGACTATATCATACCACTTCTTTCTTGACTCGGTGGTTTCAGATGAGAAATCAGCACTTAATCTTATTGCATTTCCCTTGTATGTGATGATTTTCTTTTCTCTTTCTGTTTTCAGTGTTCTCTCTTCGTCTTTAGCATTGGACAATTTGACAAGTATGTGTCATGGAGTAGTCCTTTCAGAATTTATACTGTTTGGGGTTCACTGTGCTTTCTTGACATGTACATCCATCTCCCTCCATAGAGTTTGAAGTTTTCAGCTATTATTTCTTCCAACACTCCTTCTGTCTGCTTTCCTTCTCTTTTCCCTCTGAGATGCCTATAATGCATATCTTTGTGTGTTTTGTGTTGTTGTTCAAATTGCTAAGTCACTGCTAGATGTTTTAAAAAAACTTTTTATCTATCTGTTCTATTATCTGTTTGATTTCAGATGTATTGTCTTCCACATTGCTAATTCTTCCCTCTGACTGTTCAAATCTACTGTTATGTACTTCCAGTGTATTTTTGAATCCTTGGATTGTGGCTTTCATCACCATAATATCCATTATCTTTATATGTACATTTACAATTTCCTCAGTATGTTCTCTTAGTGTCTTCTTAATATCTCTTAGTGTCTTCCTTTACTTCATTAATTTGGAAAATGTTATTTGTTTTGGCAGCTGTGATTAGTTGTTCTGTGTTCTCCATCTTCTCCTAGTTTTAGTTCATTAATTGGGCTGAGCCACATCTGCTTGTTTCTTACTATGGTTGTAATTTTTTTATGCTTAGGCATCTTTTTATCTTGATGGATTTATTCAGTTGATTAATTTCTCTCTCTGCTCTGGGATTTTGTTGGGTGCTGTTTTTGTGTGTGTGGTAAGTTTTCTCTTTGAAACTTTGTTCATCTTATTGTGTTTCTTTGCTGTTGTCTATGCTCCCCTAAGAAAAAGATTAGGGACAGAGAAAGGGAATAAGATATGAAGAGAAACAGAAACATAGTAATAATAATAGTAAAAGGTATAAGAAGAACAGTTTAAGACTTTGGGAAATGAATAATTAACTCAAGTAAGAAGTGAAGAGGAATAAGAATTTAAAAAAGTGGAGTACAAACAATGAAATGAAAAACTGAATGGAAGAAAATATCTCAAATGAACAGGCCAGAATATTAGAAGTGAGGGAAACAACAACAACAACAAAAAGACAATAAGAAAAAATGTTTAAAAAAAATAAAAAAACAAAGAGTAGAAGGGATAG